>VONZ01001545.1:0-128245 GCA_012976165.1 Labeo catla
TATGTATGTATTATTTGAGGAATACTCTAGAAGGTAGAAAACAAAACAAAAAAACCCTCATGAGTCAATCTCAGTAAAATATTGTTTTAATGGTTACAAATTCTTAGTAATATGCAAATCTAAATGTAAAATAAAAATAGTATGATAAAGAAGTCATGAAAACATGTTTTTACTTTACTGTAACTCATCAAAATAAGTTAAGCAATTCTTAACTTTTTAAAATAGGTTAAGCTCATGTTTTTAAATCAGTTTAATGAAATTTAAGTTGAAAATTACCTATACAGCTAAGCTGACCGTACTTACAGTGGAGAAATGTCAACAGAGGTGCAATAACAAACCTTCTGAATGAGCACCTAAAAAGCATCACAAAAATTTGAGTTTTATTTTTTTTTCTTTCGGGTAATGATATCTGTACTGTCTAATTATTGGTGACTGTTACTCAAAAGACATCAAGAATAAAAGGAGCAATCTTTATATCACTTGAGGTGGACAGGAATGAGTTTGAAGAACATAGACTAATATACTTACAGTAAAAATGGGTAATATTGTGGTATAAATATAATTTTTACCTGTCAGACCATACTGTATCAATATGTCAGCTGATCAATATGCTTTATAAAATAAAAAGAAGAGGAGCTCAATATCACGCTTTGTTAAATATTTATAGTTAGTGAGAGAGTGGTTTTTGATATGAATCTTGTTAGATTCAGTGACCCTTGCCAACTACACTCATAAGCATTTGTAAGGAACAAACTGTAGAACTCTGACATTATAGGGTAATTACAGGAACTAGTAATAAGAATAAAAATAAGATATACATTTATCAGATAATCGGAATATGTTATAGCTTATAAGTTTATATAGTGCTAAAACATCTCAAGCGGAAAACATTCTTAGTAGTAGCAGACAACAGCAGCAGCATTAATGTTTCATTTCTTTCCTATATAAACATTTAGTTGCTGGTGACAGTATCTAGATTGTCCAGTTTTATTTAGTCTGAAGACATGAAACATCTTTTACAGCACCGCTCGTCTCCTCTGACGCAGATCATTCGACTTCAGCGTCTGATCTACAGCGTGCGCGCTCCCGCGCGAACATTTGCTAAACAGCGACACCTAGTCACACTTTTCGATAGGTCACCAATTTCGGCACAACACCTGCGGTACGGTTTAACTGGTGCTCGTTTTATCTGGTGACCAACTTCCTGGTTCAGGTCCTCCGCACCAGATGTGATGGAACGACAGTGAAAGCACAAACTGACCTGATATTAAGCTGTCTAATAAACGCACACTTGCTCATTACATGATTTTGGTATTCTTGTAAAGATTACAAATTATTGGTATGATGGCCCCTTAGCGGCGGAAATAAAAAAAAAGAAGCTTGTTTGGCATGGGTTTCGAACAAGCACAAAGTGTAGTTGTACTGTGAGACGACATTAACGAACGCATTGAGCTATCGAACTGCGTTGATTCAGCTATGTATTTCGAGATTCAAGTAGGATTTTACTCTCGGCATGATTATGCAACTGGCTGAATCAAGAAAATATGCCCGTGTTAACTTGTGACCTGTGTTTACTTGTTATGGAAACTAATATTAAAGCAAAAGTATATTACATTTTATGGTTTATGATGTTAAAGTACCTTCAACGGAGTCTCAGACAACTGTAAATTTGTGGCTACTGTGGTTTAATTACAAACGCTATCGTTAAACTTTATTTACTATAGTAAAAACATGGTACATTTTCTTCAGAGACTAGCTGATGTCTCCTTTAATTAATATAAAAACTTGATATTATTTCCACGTTGTTTTGCCGCTTTTCTCGTAGAAATACTTCGGAGACTTGTAATTTAATTTCTTGATTGTAGTGAATGACATATAACGTTAAATTCTAGTTGAAACACTGTTTAGAAATGTTACTTTATAAACGTGTTGACTTGTTGTTTGCGTTCAATAGGTGGTATTTTATTCGATTGTAACAGTGTATAAAATATAATAGCCTTTTCTGTAGTCGAAAAGCTGCAAGTTAATGCTGCACTTAACGTGTTACATTGTGACTTGTGTTCACTAGCAGAATAATTCTAAAAGTATGACATAAACGTTTTCTGTTGGTGAATATATTCAAGTACTCGCAGTCGACATGTAGGCTAAATGATCGTACTGTTTAATCATACGAAAATGAAAAAAAAAAAAATCAATAAAAAAGCCACAATGTAACACGTTACAAAGTGCAGCACTATTTTTATATTTTATACTGTCGTCTCACATATATATATATATATATATATATCTGTTTAAGAAGTTTCAGCAAATATTGATTAAATGATATGATATTTTAGTTATTTGTATTTACTGGTAGTGGTGTTAATTAATTAATTAATTAACTTATTTATGTATTTTGTTTTGTTAATGTAGTAAGTCAGTTATTAGTAGTAATGTTTATTTATTTATTTATTCAATTATTTAGTTTCTTTTTTAAAAGAAACTTTGGTAGCAAATAAATTGTGCTTAAGGGAGTGTGCAGTTTTAAATTATATTATTGCATAAATTACAAATTACTTAAATTATATAAATTAAATTTTATTTTTATTTTTTAATTTCAATTATTATAAAGATTTTGTACTGGATAAAAATTCTACCTCAGCTAATGTTGTAAACGTTCTAGTATTTGTATTTACTAGTAGTAATGTACTTTATTTTATTTTATTTTATTTCATTGTAGCCAGAACTTTGGTAACAATAAGAAAGTTCAGGTTTTACACATAAACTTGTGGAGTTCATGCAGCTCAGGTGCTGCTGTTATTAAAGCAAAACATATGCCAAATTCAAAAACTTACTGAAAGATATTTAAATTTTTAAGTTGAAAAAAGTTCACTTTCTAGAACCGTAACTTTCTCTGCGTGGTGAAATAAGCTTTAAAGCTCCACGATCTGCTGAGACCATTACCATTAACTTTTAAGAAACTTTAACTTTACATTTAAGTAAACTAAAACCATAAAACACGACACGACTATGACAAAACACAAGTTGACTAGACTTGATCCAGAGCGTAAACACACAGACGGAACAGTAGCAGAGCACAATAATCTGGCGAAAAGGGACGGAGGGAACGGAAACTTCCGACTTTTGGGAGGGGAACAGGGGTGGCTGGTAACCAAGACAACCCTGAAATGGTGATAAACCGGTAGAAAATGACAGAAGCGAGTTATAAGCGTATTCCGCCCAACCCAGTTGCTCACACCAAGACGTGGGGTTGCGAACGGCTAGGGTACGGAGTAAACGCCCGAGAATCTGATTGACGCGTTCGGCTTGCCCTTTGGTCTGAGGGTGAAATCCTGATGACAGACTGGCGGTTGCCCCAATCTGTCAACAGAATTCCTTCCAAAACTGAGAGACAAACTGAGGCCCCCTGTCAGAGACCACGTCAGATGGTAGTCCGTGAATCTTAAAAACATAATCAAACACGGTTAACGCAGTCTCTCTAGCGGAGGGGAGTTTCGGGAGGGGGGATAAAATGAGCCGCTTTGGAAAATCGATCAACAACCATAAGAATTACAGAATTGCCTGCTGAGGGTGACAATCCTGTAACAAAGTCTAAGACGATATGCGACCAAGGACGAGATGGGATAGAAAGGGGACGAAGCTGACCGGCGGGAGGAGCATTGCTAGATTTAGACTGAGTGCAGACAGAACATGAAATAACGAAATGACGTATGTCCTTGACCAAAGCTGGCTACCAAAAACATTGGCGGACAGAGGCCAGGGTCCCCTTAATGCCAGGGTGCGCAGCGAGTCTGGAAGCGTGACTCCAGCGAAGCACAGCGGAGCGTACGGACCTAGGGACGAAAAATCTCCCCACAGGGCACTCTCGAGGAACCATTACATGAGCAAGAGCCTTCTTTACCTGCCGCTCGATTCCCCAGGTGACCGCCCCAACCACACGACCACTAGGTAAAATGGTCTGTGAGGAAGGACCCTCCTCTGAAGAACCGAACTGACGAGAGAGCGCGTCTGGCTTAGTGTTCTTCGAGCCGGGTCTATAGGAAATGGTAAAGTCAAACCACCCGAAGAACAGAGCCCAACGCGCCTGCCTAGCGTTTAATCTCTTGGCCGAACGGATGTAGGCTAAATTACGATGATCAGTCCAGACCACGAATGGAAGAGCCGCCCCTTCTAACCAATGTCGCCACTCGCCAAGTGCCAATCGAATAGCAAGCAGTTCGTGGTTGCCGACGTCATAGTTTCGTTCCGCTGGCGATAGAAAAATGCGCACGGGTGAACACGGTCATCTTGGTGTGAGCGCTGCGAAAGCACCGCTCCCACACCAACATTAGACGCATCAACCTCCACTATGAATTGTCTTGTAATGTCGGGAGTGATTAGAATAGGAGCGGAAGTAAATAATCTTTTAAGATGATCAAAACCGTCTTGAGCAGCTTCCGACCACATGAAGCGGGACTTGGCCGAAGTGAGAGCGGTCAGGGGGGGCGGCAACTTGACTAAAATTACAAATAAAGCGACGATAGAAATTTGCGAACCCCAGAAATCTTTGGAGAGCTGTGCGAGAATCTGGGACAGGCCAATCAGAAACAGCACGCACCTTAGCCAGATCCATACTGATGCCATCGGCGGACACGACTGAACCTAAAAATGTTACAGAACTAGCGTGAAAAACACACTTCTTGGCCTTAACAAAAAGTCGGTTCTCCAACAGGCGTTGGAGCACACAACGTACATGTTGAACATGTTCTTGGGGGGAGGACGAAAAAATAAGAATGTCGTCCAAGTAGACAAAAACGAAAATATTCAGCATGTCCCTCAAGACGTCATTCATGAGCGCTTGAAAGACAGCTGAGGCATTGACGAGCCCAAACGGAAGAACCCGGTACTCGAAGTGGCCTAGGGGAGTGTTAAAACCGGTCTTCCACTCGTCCCCTTCCTTGATGCGCACTAAATGATATGCAGGGAACGCAGGGAACCATCCTTCTTCTTAACAAAAACAAATCCCGCACCGGCGGGAGAGGTGGACGGAACAATAGTACCGGCAGCTAACGAATCGGCAAGGTATTTCTCCAATGCCTCGCGTTCAGGAGCGGATAAAGAATATAATTTACCGCGGGGAGGAATACTACCTGGAATGAGATCGATACTGCAATGATGTTAAAGCCAGAGTAAATATTGCAGCAGCATCCTTTCAGGTCAACACAAAGAACCAACAGAAACATAAATGTTATAAGAAGGAGGGCAGCTGTCATTACTGTGGTAAACCTGGACACTGGATGAAAGAGTGTAGGAAAAGCAAAGGAGAAGTGAACAGCTTTACTCAGTCTTACCACTGAATAAACAGAGGATAACAAATATTTGTCACCTGCTACGTGACAAAGTATGATATATAAAAAGGTTAATGATGACTACATGACCGTGTGATGTCTGAAAAACAGAATCAATATACCCTGTGGTTTTAACTCCCCAGAAGTGCAGAATGGACATTTGGTTCATATATCTAAGAACTGCTGAAACTTAGACATGTGCAGCGCACGTCGCACAAAAGAGCTCATTATGTTCAGTACATCTAGTATATGATTCTTATGAGTTGTTAACAAAGAATATTATAAGACTTATGAGTTATTAATAAGAATAATTAATGAACATTTGCATAGTTCATAATACATAACTTCTCGTATGAGTATGCAAATTTCACTAGCAATATGCCACTTGTGTTCAAGTCGTTGTATGTGCTACTATTTTTTGATGCAGAGCATATGGTTGTTGGCTCAGGACCTCAGTCACACTGCAGTGACTTACTGCGACACACGCACATGCACAGCGTGACCATAAAGCCAAAATTTGTTAAGGTACAATCACACTGCTTTTCACAGTTCCTTCAGACATGCCTACATAACAAAAGACCAGCTAGCTGACTCTGTACTGAATTAACCACACCAGCACAACCCAGATTACCATATGCAAACATGAATACTACTGCGACACTGACTAATGACAGTGGGCCGTCAATCAAACTATTAAATGTTGGTCTTTTTAATGATCTTATTCATTTAGGACACCACTTTGTACTCATTTCAAACTATTCAGCTCCTAGCATTCAGTTGTGGCATACCTGTCAGTGGGCTATAGGCTAACAGAATAAACAGAGTAGAGCAGAACAGAGTAGAGTTGTTCTGCCTCATCTTGTAGAAATAAATATGATAAAAATATGCGGAAGGATGAGCTTGCTCATATCTGCAGGCCAAATATTTGATACATCTGTTGTGACCTGCTGTTATTTCACAATGAAAGAGTCATGTACTGATGTTATTGAGGAAGGAAGAGAGATAGAGAAAATAGAGAAACTGTTGTGGTGTCTATATCAAATGCAGTCTTAAATATCGTGAATCCAACATAGATTGACCAAAAGCTCCCTCTGGTGGTGATAATCTGAAGTGTTTCTTGGAAGTGGAAATTAAGCGGGAGAATCAGTCCAGTGTTGAGGGCGTTCGTCAAGCTCGTAATTTAAATAGTTAATATAGTTAAACTGCAGTAAAGCTGCCCTATAGCCAAAAATATTGTCTTTGTTTGTATTTGAAAATGATCAAGCCGAGGTGTCCACAAAAACATTAAGATGTGTTCAACACTGATATTAATAAGTGGCAATAAGTTTTAATTTAATAGTACTAAATTAATTAATAGTAATAACATATAATAAATGCTTCTTAAGCACCAGATCACTATAAATGTAATGATTTCTGAAGGATCATGTCACACTAAAAACTAGAGTAATTATGCTCAAAATTCAGCTTTGACATCACCAGTGTTGGGGGTAACGCATTACAAGTGACGCAAATTACGTAATAATATTACTTTTTTCAAGTAACTAATAAAGTAACGCACTGCTTTTGAATTTCTAAGAAAATATCGGAGTTACTTTTTCAAGTAAGTAATGCCAGTTACTTTTTTCCCCATTTATTGATTGACAAGTCTCCTGTTGGGAAAAGTTAGTAAACATGATATTACTGTATTCTAGACTACATGTGAACATGCTTTAATTCATTTCACTCAAAAAAAAAAAAAAAACAGATTCAGTATTCCTCAAAATGAGTAAAAACAATGAAATGCAAACTCAGAATATGACGCAACCCTGCAATAATTACATATGTTAAATAAAACAAATATCCTTTATGTATTTAATTCCATTTTATTAACCAGTGTCTTTGCTGTTGACATTTGATGATGCAATTTAACCATACTAATAAGCAAAAATGACTTAATAAACTAATATTTGTGCTTCATTTTTTTTTATAGCTGAAGAGTGATCTCCTGCATAAATGTACTTTTCTGTCAGTCTGAGGTGAATTCATTTCACTTTTGGTGTAAAAGGGTTTTTACATTAACATTGTTTTATATTAAAAACAAAGAAGCAAGCCCCGCCCAGATTAAAAAAGTAACGCAAAAGTAACGTAATGCATTACGTTCCATAGAATGTAATGTAATTAGTTACTTTTTCAGGGAGTAATGCAAAATTGGAATGCATTACTTTTAAAAGTAACTTTCCCCAACACTGGACATCACACACACATAAAAATTGGGGTTTTTGTACATTTTGGGGTACAACAGCTTGACGCTAAAGCAATACCCTTAAAAGGACATCTTGATACCTTTTTTTACCAATAGTAGGTACATATAATTACTTTAAAGGTACATATTACCACCCTAAGGTACGAATATGTATTAGAGTTCAAAAATGTCCAAAGATGTCCTTTTAGGGGTACTGCTTCAGCAGCAAGCTTCATATATGAAGTTCAGATGATAAAAAAAAAGTCTCTAAATCCATCCGACAATCATGATTCTTTAAAATTAGCATTTATTTCTGGCTACTTTGTATAGGTTTCTATATAAGTACTGGTACTTCTGATTGGGCTGCGGCTTGAATTTAGTGAGTTTGAAGTAAAAGTATTTGATGGACTTGCACATTATTATGATATTAAAGGTTACACTTAACAACATTTAAATGTAATTGCTATTCATTTTTCACGTTTTCTAAGACTGAGACAGATTTAGTTAAACTTAAGTTAAATATTTAAGACAGGAGACACGGAGACATCTATTTGACGTCTGCATTCACATCTGCAAGACGCATTTTTTAGATTGTTTGCTCATCTGCAATATGTCTATAAGACGTTTCCTATTAGATGTCAGATAGATGTCTATTAGATGTCTTTAAGATGTTAATGATTTAGAATGTATATGTAAAACTGACATCTTACAGACTCTGGCAGATATCTGTACACATCAGATGCTTTCCAGATCAAGTGATCTTTGACAGACATCTTGCAGACGTATGTATGCTATCTGGGAGGTTCAGTAAATTATAATGACTAGGCTAGACAAATATTTACCAAAATGCTAGACTTTATTCCTCTTGTGAACAAATGTGCTGTGGACATTGATTGACTTGCTTGAGGTAAATGTAATGCAAAATGACATTTGGTTAAATGCCTCCCTATATGTAAAGTACTTAAGTTGTGTAGATCCCCCTTTCTCTCAGTCAAATCATGTAATGGCCTAATCTTTTGTAATATCCACCTTATTTTTCAATGTGAAAGTAAGCTTTTTTTTTTTTTTTTTTTTTTGTAATGTGCCTCCGCCTATAAGCCACCCCAGGAAAATAAATAAGAAGTAATAACAAAGTGCAGTAAATTGTAAAACTGTTTGCACTACAAACCACTGTATTCATAATTACATTAAAGTAATATGGCAAGGAAAAAAAAAAAATCTAGCAGCAAAACGAGCTGTTTTGTATAGCTAAAAAGAGCTGGAAGTGGATAAGACTGGAAGCCAGGCACATTAAATTTACAAATGTTTTAAATTTACTAAATTTAGGTGAATTTAAGCATATTAAGCTGTAAAAGAGATGCAGAGCAAAAAAAAAAAACAAGTATAGGTATAGGCTACTTCATCTTCGGGTGTGTGCTTAAATGGACAAAAATATTTCAGGATATCACATTTATGATTTTTCACTTAAATGCATTCAGTAATGTCATAAACAGTATGGATCCATGCAGTCTATGTAATAAACCTGCTGCTGTCTTTGTCATTTAATGTTACACAAACAACAAAAGAAAATGAGAATCTTACTCACTGAGTAACTAAATTTAAATAAGTGTGAAGACTATGCAGTGTGTTATTTCACATATGACTCATTTATTTATTTCCTTTATAGGACTACTGACAGTCCCTCTGACAAGAACCGGCACTCTTTCAAAGTTGAAACAACGACTGAGCGGTTGTTCATGCATTCATGTTAATGTCATGTTAGGGATGGTAGTGTTGACTCACCCACCGTGCTGTCATTTGAACTGAGATGCCTATACAACACTCTACCACGCCACATCAAAGAGTGTCAAAACAGCATTAATTGTTTGAATTTTCTGAACAAATTGAACAGATTTAAAAAAAAATAGACTTTGTTTCTTACCAAAAGTTACAGCATATTAAACTGGAAGTTTTAAATTAAATTCCACATTTGTGGAACTAGTGGTTCCAAATTATGAACTGTTATCTATGTTATTGAGATGACTATTGCTTATTATTCTGCTCTCTGTAGAATATACAGACCATCCTTGACAGCTTATCATTACATCAGTCTATTCACATCCTCTGTTTGTCAAACAGATAGGTAAAAACCTTCCAAACTGATGTTTTTGTTTTTGAACACAACTAGATTATGCGCTAGATTGAGAGGGTGCATTTGTGGGTTTCGCTTCAGACATCAATAGCTAGGAAATCTAAATGAAAACAGGTCAACGCACTTTTACTGTTCACAATGTTTGTAGCTTGTTCTTGATAAGAAAACAATTACGTTTAATCTTCAACTGCAACCAAGAAACATGCAAAACACTCAACAAATTGTATATTCATGAGATTGTTTTACTCATTTTGAAAGTGTGTGGAAATATGAAACCAACAACATCTCACTCACTTTTCATGTGGATGGAAGACTTACGCAATAAAGTGTGTATTAAGTTGATTGTTCACTTGTTATGTGGAGCTCACAATGGCAAATTCAAATTTCCTCAATAACGTAGGCAGATGAAACGCAAAAACTGAAATGTTCACACATTCAAACCAAATGTCAGAATTGCGTTTACATTAACCACGTGTGAAACCTCAGTGCAACTGATGCTTTGGTTTAACTTTAAGTGTTATCTTGTTATTTGAATGGTGGGAGTCATTGCACTGCATAGCTACAATAAAAGACTCACGGTCAAAATTTTCATTACGTGAGACCCAAATCTGTTTTATGAATATAAAATGTACCTTATAACTTTGCTAACTTTTTAAATTTGGTTTTGTTTAGCTGTGTGTTTTTAAGGCTACTGAAGAGTAATGGTGTAGTAAGTCAGATGTCATGATTCTAATGGAATAAGTGACTGTGTGTGAGAAATTGATGTGATGGTTTGTTTTGGAGCACGTCTTGCAACCACAATTAAGTACCAGCAGTTAAAACAGGAAAAGTGCAAGTAAGAGTCTGTTGTGCTTGCATGTACAAAGGTGGTCTCGCAGAGCACAATTACAAAACGTCATGTATAACTGCATATTCTCAACGGAAGTGACCTAGTTTCAGTGAAATGATTAGTATTTACAAAGAAATCACTTAACTTCACTTAAGTTAAAGTTCTAGACATTTTTGTTGAGAATAAAATAGTTGGTAAAAGAAAAAGTCAAAAATACACTACCAAATAGCATCTCTTTGTGTGTGTGTGTGTGTGTCTGTGAATGTTTTAAAGAAGTCTCTTCTTCTAGGCTCACCAAGCCTACATTTATTTGATCCAAAGTACAGCAAAAACAGTAAAATTCTGAAATATTTGTACTATTTAAAACATCTGTTTTCTATTCGGATACATTTTAAAATATAATTTATTCCTGTGATTTCAAAGCTGAATTTTAGCATATTACTCCAGTCACATTATCCTTCAGAAATCATTCTAATATTCTGATTTCCTTCTAAAACAAACATTTATTATTATTATTATTATTATTGTGTTAAATAGTAGAATTAAGTAAATTCTTTTTCAGGTTCCTTTGATGAATATAAAGTTCTAATCTAATCTAAGATAAAAATATTAATTTCTATAATTTCTTTCTCAAAAAACAAATAAATAAATCAAAATTATACTGACTCCAAGCTTTTGAATAGTATAGTGTACAATGTTACAAAATATTTTTATTTCAGATAAATGCTGATCTTTTAATCTTTCTATTCATCAATGAATCCTAAAACAAACATACACAACTGTTTTAAATATTGATAATAATAATAATAAAATTTTCTTGAACAGCAAATCATCATATTAGAAGGATTTCTGAAGGATCATGTGACACTGAAGACTGGAGTAATTATGCTGAAAATTTAGCTGGAACACAGGAAGCTTTGAAATATATTCAAATAGTAAGCAGTTATTTTAAATAGTAAAACTATTTCCCAATATTAATGCTTTTACTGTATTTTTAATCAAATAAATTCAGGCATTGTGAGCAGAAGAGAATTCTTTAAAAACATTAAAAATCTTACTGTTCAAAAACATTTGACTGGTAGTGTGTATATATGTTCAGTGGAGTTTGATCCAATAGCAAAGAATTAGCAGTCCTTAAATGTCTAGCATACTGTATAAAAGCATCAGAAATCAGGTTTCCATTTGTTCTGCTTTATTGATGACTGTACAATTATTATAAATTTGCTCAAAGTAGTAAAAATAAAACCAAATTAAAGGATGCATCCAAATCTTTTACATACAGTACAAAAATATATTATTTTATTTTTTTTTTATTTTTATTATTAAATTATTACGTAACTTCTGTGACCAAAAGTGTATATCACTATATGGAATAAACAATATTCCATTCAGCATTGGTCTTGGTATTGGTCTCAATGTCTCTTGAAGGCTAGGTTGTTGTCTTATGTGGGTTTGAAATAAGAAGGATCATGTGGGATGGGTAAGGGTGGAAGAGGGCGCTGGCTTTTGGAAGCCCTCTGCGATGTGGTTTGCTGCATGTACTGCTCATCAGGCTGATTTGTTTGGTCTGGCATTAGATTTGCTAGTCGGTACTCTGCTTCCTCTGCCCAACATAGAGATACAAGAGGAGAATGTGAAAAAAAATGGCTTTGAATGATAGAGAATTGATGAGAATTTTAAGAACGTTCAGAATATTCAGATAGTATTTCATTCAGTTTAGCATTTTTGCTTGTTCTGTTTTAATTTGTGTCATTGTGAAATAATAGATGTTCTCATCTGTTCACAGTCTGAACGCAAAAACAGCATATGACAAATGTTTCTGAAAATAGTCCACTGGAAACGTACCTTTTGCCTTCCTCTTGTTTCGTTGTCTGGAGCAGCAGACACAGACTAGACAGATGATGAAGAGTATGAGGAAACTTCCTCCCCCTGTCAGGATCACCAGCATCAACCACATATCTATGCCAAATAATTTCTTAGGCCTATCTAAAAAAGGACAAAATACAAAATACGTTTTTTTCATCATCATTATTTAAAATTTAAGCAAATGTAAACTGAAGCAAAAACATGATTTGAATTTCTACATAAACTACATTATAAATGGTACAGTAAATGTACAGTAAGCAGATGTATATCAAATGTATAACAAATAACAAATGTACACATCATTTTATTTGATGAACATTCAAGGTTAATAAAAGCAATAAAAGTGGCAACTCTACGATAAGAAACAAACAATTACCTTTTGTATTTTTTTTTCCACTATCGATGTCCACTTCTTTTTCGTTGCCGTTATTGGCAGTTGTTGCATGATGACCTTTAAAATGGTCATAAAACATTTATTAGATGTTTCATAGACATTCATAGACACCAATGTCGTCATGCATGAGATTATATATAAGTATTATATATAAGCCAAATGATTTTGAAATACTGGACCTGTGTCAGAGCACATTGGCTCAACTTCTTTCGCAGACTTCTCGTTTACATTGTTGCTGACTGTGCATGAGAATTTATCTCCAGATTTGAGCTCAGACGAGTTGACGTGTAAAATGGCACCTGCTGCATTTGCCTTCAATCCATTTTTTATCCAGGACACAACTGTTGAATCGTTGTTCAGTGGACTACAAGTCAGATGTACTCGTACTCCTTTTTCTACGCACTTGACTGTGACCGTAGGTTCAGACACTGGCTCTGAAATGCACACAACAACAGCATGTCTTATTGCTGAAATGCATGTGGTCTTGCATGACTTTGAGGGGTAGAAACGAGATTTGAGCAGAATGCAGGTTTGAACAGTAGCAGAACACATACATACCTTGTACACAGAGCAGTTGTACAGTTTCCTTTTTTAACTTTCCTCCTGCATCATAGATGGTGCCCATGTACTTTCCAGATTTGTCTTTCTGTATGTTCTCCAGTACCAGGGATCCATTTTGATCAACATTGAGCTGTTGCTCTTTAACGTGTAAGCCTTTTTTAAAATAAACTCTCATTTGATTATGTGTCCATCTCAGTTCGTCTTCCGCTTGTAATTCTACACCATCAAATGGAATCACAACTTTATCACCCACCTCTTTGTAGATGCATGAAGATACACATTTACCTAAAAATAAAGTGATATAAAACACTTGAGCAAAAGTATGAGTAATACAGTGAGAAAATGCTGCTGTGTGTTATGTATCAATTACACAGCCAACTTGACCTTTATATACTGCTGACATGATTTGATTTAACACAATTGTGGGAAAAAGACTGACACTGACTGACAATGGTTTTACTCAAAGGAATCAATCTTACATGAGAAACATGACTGAGTAAATAAATGATTTATATGAAACCTTATGAAACGCAATGAAATGTGATTGATGTGATTTCTACTTGTAGGCAAATAATAAAAATTAAAAAAAAAGTTTACGTTTCTGTTACACATCTTTGATGACTAATAAATGAAACAAAAATTTCACCAAAAATTTTTCATTTGGTTTACTAATAATTGACTAAGAAAAACATTTGTCTATAATCAGATACAATCACGTTAAAGAAAATATATATAATTTAACAGCAACCTACCAGTGGAGAACATGAAGATTAAATTGATGAGGAGAGTTAATGTTAAGTTCTGCAGCATTTTCACGCAGATTTCTGAGTGAGTTGTTCTGTTTTAAGATGACAAACTCACAGTGGTACAGTTTCCTGTATGTGGTTCTCTGGGAGTGTGTGGGGGTGAGTGTCACTACACTGCCAGTAATTCATTATACTAACGGGGTATTCTGAGGTTTGGGTAGATTCCATTAATTTATCAATTTATTTTTTAATTACAATTAATTATATTTAAATATTTCCATATTTTATATACTTTTTTAAATGTTAATTAAATAAAACACCTTTATTTAACAATATTGAAAAGCAGGCTATGTCTATATTTTAATATATTTATTATGCAGATTTATTATGCATTTTACTTTTATGTGGTACACCTATGTACACAAGTTTATAAAACACAGCATAAAAGCACAACAATTCTGATACACAATAAGAGAAATCCTTTAATAATATAACATATTGCAATGCATACCTGTCCCTTGCCTTGGTCTTGAGATGGTCTATAATCAATTAATTTACTTTGAAATTATTGCACATATTTTTATATAAAAAGTCATTGAAAATTATGTTTACTGTGAATTTTCTGGCCAGGTTATTTTCATCAAATTCATTTTGTCACTCACAATTGGGTTCCCAATACCAGTGAAAAGGAACATGACATGCTTTCACTGTCTCGGTGCAATGCTGCCATCTGGAGGAGATGTGAAGAGAGGCGAAATCATAAGAAATAGTGTAATCCCTATCGATTCAATGTGGGACAATGCATATGTTGCGATATCCACTTGTACTTACTTCTAAGATAGCAGATTAAATGGACAGGTCAATGGAAAGCTTAGGGAGCTCCACGAGGGTTAATATGTTGTATGCAAACCAACAGTGTCCATGGTGGGCCCAAGAGGAAATCCAAGGACAAAAGTGAGGGAAAATGAAACAATTAAATAGAAAATTAACGATGTGTTTGTGTGTGTAGGGTTTGTGTGTGTGGTTGGGTGTTGATTTATATATATTTATATCTTACTTTATATTTACTCTCTATTACTTAAACCCTGTGTTTCCCTGTGTCTGGTGTCCACTTGTTATACATGTCAGAGTTCCTTTGTTATTTTCCCTTTAGATTATTTAATTAAAATATATTGTATTCCGAAGATCTCCTCGTCTCCACTATCCCTTGCTCCAGGATATCGTGACAGAACAGTGGACCTATAAAAAATGAACTGGGCTGAGATCTTCCTTTCAGACTTCCAACAGGAGGGAAGACCTTTGGAGCAGTACGTGGAGGTATTTCTGAGCGTTTTACATCTGGTGAGCTGGAGCTATTCAATGATTAATGTTTTCTTTCGGATGGGACTAAATGATGATTGTTTGTTTTGTTTCTTGACTCCTGATGATTGCCACAGACCCATAGCAGATTTTATAAACTATGTCCTTGACTTAAGTCATTCTAAGTTCTATGTTGATGTGGAGGATTCCAATTCTTCTCCCATCCGAAAGCATGCAGATGCTCCAGCGCTCCACAAGTCAGCGTCCTTCACTTGCTGCACCCTCCCACACTTCCCTGTGTTCTCTGAAGTTCCTCCCTCATCCTCAGCCCAGAAACACCTAAATCCCCCAGCCAAGATGGCCACCAGTCCGCTCCTGCAGAGTTGGTGGACATTATGGATATGGCAGTCCTGCTGGAGTTTTCCACCCCAATCCTTTCTCTTTCGTCTTCTACGTCTCTGCTGGTCCCGTCCAGCCCTCCTGAGTCTCCTTCATCTCCTACATCTCCGCTGGTCTCGTCTAGCCATACAGTGCCTGACTCTTCCTGAGCACCCTCCAGAGACATAGCGTCAGCACTGTCACAAGTCAGACAAAATTTCTAACCGCCATGCACTGCTTCAAGTCAGCCGCCGATCAGTCTGTGCAGCGCTGCATAAAGTCAAACACACCTATATTCTTTGGTTTGCATTGGTTTGTCTTGATCTGAGGGGTTCTGAGTTCTGTCTTGCCATCGGTTCATTGTATTGATTAGTTTTAGGAGTATCTTGTTAGTCATTAGTCCTTATGAGTGTACAGTATATATAGCCTTTATAAATCCTTTGTTCTCATCTAGATTTGTTGTCGTAACCCACTGTTGGCGAATTTTGTATTAGTTTCATTTATGGGTTCTCAATTTTGACTCCCCTGCAATGAATCTGATGATACACACACATATTTAAAGGGTTCATTGGATGCAAAATTCACTTTTACATGCTATTTGAACCGAAATGTGTGTTGGCAGTGTGTGTACACAACCACCCTATAATGATAAAAATTCACCTAGTGGTTTTAAGAATCCCCATAAATAATAACCACTTTCTCAGATCAAGCCGTTCACAGATTCTTAGCAGAATGATGTAGTTCTGTACAGGCCCCTCCCACGACTGCTGACTGACACTAATGTTTTAGCGTAGAGTGAGCTGTAAATAGTAAACTGCTGCTTCATTCTGTTTATGACCTTCTGACACAAAGGATTTGCAACGTTTGCTTTTTGTGTCCACTGCACTACATTAAGGATGTCTTTAGAGGGTTTATAAAGGAGTTTGTTAATGACTAATAAGTCCTTTACAAATGTATTTTAAATAGTTTTTGAGCAGTTATAACTGCATGAATAAAAATTGTGACTTTAGAATGGAAGAGAGGGGCAGGGTGAGCAGTAGCTGAACAGAGCTGTTTTTGACAAGGTAAAAAGGGTGTTTTACACCACCACTGAGAAATTTAAACATGTTATAGACCTTTCTTTAAGACCCTGAAGAATCATATCTACTTGTGGAAAATGTGCAGCTGATGACCCCTTTAAAACCAAACGTGACAATTATATTTACCACATGCAGGAAACCTCAGTGCAACTCATGCTTTGGTTTACTTCAAACTTCAAATTGTTTTTTAAATGGTCATAAACAGACTTAAGGTCACAATCTTTATAACGTGAGACCCAAATCTGTTTCATGAATATAAAGTGTACATTTTAAATACATTTAAATATAATTTATTTTGTTCAGTTGTGTGTTTCTTGAGGCTGACTATGGTTGAGAAAAATAATTGCTTGAGAAAAGTAATGGTGTTTACTGAAGCATGTCTCACAACCACAAATTAATAGTCTTTTGTGCTTGCATGTACAAAAATTTTCTTGCAGAGCAAAATCATCAACATCAAGCTGAATTTTCAGCAGCCATTAATCTAATGTCACATAATCCTTCAGAAATCATTGTAATATGATTTGGTTGTTTAGTAATTATAATTTTTTATTGGTACTCAGTTATTAAAAGAGAACTCCTCTTCCAGAACAACAGTTTACAAATAATTTACTCACCCCAGTCATCCGATGTTCATGTCTTCCTGTCTTCAGTCGTAAAGAAGTTATGGTTTTTGAGGAAAGAATTTGAGGATTTTTCTTCATTGGTGCCCCGATTTTTAACTTCCTAAATGCAGTTTAAATGCAGTTTCAAAGGGCTCTAAACGATCCCAGCCGAGGAAGAAGGTTCTTATCTAGCGAAACGATCTGCCATTTTTTTCAAAAAAAAAAAAAAAATGTTATACTTTTTAAGCACAAAAGCTTGTGTAATGCTAACTCTTGGATGCGCATTCACGACACTATGAATCACACCTAAGTTCATCGTCTGTGTACTCCGGCTTAAAAAATGTACTGTATGCCAAAAAACTCACATTTTCTCCTACAACTTCAGAATTGTCCAACATCGTTAGTCTTTGCGCGTTCACTTTGTAAACACTGGGTCTGTAGTTCTGCTTACGCTCTGCATGACCTTTCGATGTAATTCTATAGTACGTAGAGTCGTGGACATGCATCCCAGAGCAAGTGCTACACAAGCTTTTGTACTTAAAAAAGTATTTATTAAAAATTTTTTATTTTTCAAAAAAATAGTTTTGCTAAATAAGACCCTTCCTCCTTGGCTGGGATTGTTTAGAGCCCTTTGAAGCTACAATTTGGAAGTTCAAAAAAGGGGGGGAACCAATGAAGACCATTATATTGAGAAAAATCCTGAAATGCTTTCCTCAAAAACCATAATTTTTTTTACGACTGAAGACAGAAAGGCATGAACATCTTGGATGACAAGGGGGTGAGTAAATTATTTGTAAATTGTTGTTCTGGAAGTGGAGTTCTCCTTTAATAATGGTCCTTATTATTATCACTGTTAAAAAAAAAAAACAACTTTAGTTTGGCCTGAGAAATCCTAGTCTGAAAGTTTGTAGTAGTTGTAAAATCTTAAAGTTTGAAAGTTTTATAGTTCAAAAGTAGGTCAAGAACAGTCTCGAGGTATGGGCTGAGTTTGGTGATTGTAACTTTAAAGCTCTAGGACTAGTTATTGAAGAAGAACATCACATCAGCCTATGCTCCATACACCATAATGTCAAAGCAAAAAAAAGAATTGAACAGAAACTAAAATAGGTACATTGCATAAGTATTTATACCCTTAACTTAGTACTTAGCACATTTTTGGGGGTATGATGCAACAAGCTTTGCATGCGTTTGGCAGTTTTCTGCCATTTTCTCCTCACCTCTTCACCTGTCAAGCTCTGTCAGCTTGGATGGGGCCAGATGTATACGGAGGTTTCTCCAGAAATATTTGATTGTGTTCAAGCACAGGCTGGGCAACTCAAGGATATTCACTGAGTTGTCTATAAGCCACTCTTGCTGTGTGCTTAGGGTCATTGTCCTGTTGGAAGGTGAACGTTCTGCCCAGTCTGAGGTTCTGAATGCTCTGGACAGCATGAGGCTGCTACCACTACATTTTATTTTTGGGATGGTAATCTGCAGGTGATGAGCAGTGCTTGGTTTCCTCCAAACATTTTTTGCAAATTACAAGTGTATTTTCATGTGTCTTCACTGAGGAGAGGATTAAGTCTGGTCACACCACCATAAAGTCCAGATCGGTGGAGTGTTGCAGTGATGTTTGTTCTTCTGTAGGTTACTCCTATCTGCACATATGATCATGGAGCTCAACTAGAGTGACCATCAGGCTCTTGGTCAGCACTCTAACCAAAACCCTTCTCCATCGTTTGCTCAGTTTGGCCAAGAAGCAAGCTCTAGGAAGAGTCCTGGTTGATTCAGACTTTTTCCATTAAGGGTAATGAAGACATGCTTCTGTGAACCTTCAATGCAGCATGTTTTTATTCTGAACTCTTCCACAGATCTGTAGCTTGTGTAACCCCTCTCCCTAGGTCCTACTCGCATCCGCTCCGAGTGGGACCTGAACCCGGGTCTCCGGCCTAAAAGGTGGGTGCACTAACCTACCAGTTGACCTCTGTTACACTTGCAAAAAATCCTGTTTTTAAACTCAACAAGCAGTTTTTCTCTGATATGGATTTTTAGCTGTTAGACCCTTTATTAAGATGCGTGTGCCTTTCCAAATCATGCACATTCAACTGAATTTTCCACAGGTTAACTTCACTCAAAGTGTAGTAACATCTAAGCAATATGAATTCTCCTGAGCTAAATTTCAACTGTCCCACATAAGGGTATGGATACTTATGCAATGAAATAATTTAAGTTTTTTATTCTTAATACATTCGCAAAGATGTTAAAAACTTTTTTTTTTTTTTTTGCTTTGCCATTATGGTGTATGGAGCACTACAAAAAAAGGCATATCTTACTTAGTATTTGTGTCTTGTTTCTAGTCAAAATATCTAAAAATTCTTAAATCAAGATGCATTTACTAGATAAGCAAAATAACATTAGCTATTTAATCTTGTTTTAAGCAAAATTAACTTAATTTAGTTTTTCCCCCTGGAAACAAGTAAAATTATCTGCCAGTGGGGTAAGCAAAATATTCTTAAAACAAGACTATTTTACTTACCCCACTGGCAAATAATTGTACTTATTTTAAGCAAAATTAACTTGATTTAGTTTTTTACCCTGGAAACAAGACTAAATATCGAATGTTGTTCTAGTAAATGCATCTTAATTTAAGAATTTTTACATATTTTGACTAGAAACAAGACAAAAATGCTAAGCAAGACAAGCCTTTAGATTGATATTTGGAAAAAAAGTAATTTAAAGCAGTTTAACATAAGGAAACAGCATAACAAAAAATGAGAAAATGAAGGGGTTTGAATAGTTTCGCAAGGCACTGTAACTGACTAAAGAAGATAATTTATTTATAACATAAGAACAACTTACTAGTGGAGAACATGAACATTAAACCGACAAGGAGAGTTAATGTCCAGTTTTGCAGCATTTCCATTTCTGAAAATTTATGAGTTGTTCTAATGACAAGATGACAAGCTCACAGCGGTACAGTTTCCTGTATGTGGTTCTCTGGGAGAGTGTAGGGGTGAGTGTTACTACACTGCCAGTAATTTAGTGTACTAACAGAGTATTCAGAAGTTTGGAGACATATTACAATTGATAGCTAGGACTGACCACACATTCAGAGTGTCTCCTCACCTTGGTCCTGAGTTGCTGAGACTGACAACAGTCCTCTTGAGACACTACAGAGGATGGATGAACCATAGATAGGCATATTTCACATTTTAACACAAACTGGCAACACGAATCATGGACAAATCATATTTATTTTACAACAGCTCATTTTTATAACAAATCTTTTGTAATAAAACGAATATAAAAAAATAAATTAATTATGTTTACTCTGCATTTTCTGACCAGGTTAACACTATCAAATTCATTTTTTCACCCACAATTAGGTTCCCAAATTAGTTCAGTGGAACGTGTGAAGAGAGGAAACTCAAAGAAATAGTCACTGTGTATGTTTTCATATCCTCTGGTACTTATTACTAACAGACAGCAGATCAAATGTACAGGTCAATGTGAAGCATTGGAATATCTAGCAGGGTTAATATGGTTTATGCCACGCACATAAGTCCATGACCAGTAGGGGGCACCAGGAGAAAATCCAATAAGAAATGTTTTTAGTAACTGTAAAAATGCAGAATGTTTTCTGTTAAATTTAAGGTTAGTTTACTGTATTTGTAATTATCCAAAAGTAGATGGTGGCTTTTGCTGGTCATCAGGCTGATTTATGTAATCTGGCATTAAAAAGACAAGTTGATGCTTTTCTTCCCCTGAACAAAAGAGAGATACAGTGGAATGTGAATTTGTTTAAAATTATTGATTGTTGTTAATTAATATGGTTTATGCCGTGCACATAAGCCCATGACCAGTAGGGGGCACCAGGACAAAATCCCATAAGGAATGTTTTTAGAAATTGTAAAAATGCAGAATGTTTTCTGTTAAAGTTAAGGTTAGTTTATTGTATTTGTAATTATCCAAAAGTAGATGGTGGCTTTTGCTGGTCATCAGGCAGATTTATGTAATCTGGCATTAAAAAGACAAGTTGATGCTGTTCTTCCCCTGAACAAAAGAGAGATACAGTGGAATGTGAATTTGTTTAAAATTATTGATTGTTGTTAATTAAACAATCTGACAATATTACGACATTATAGCAGTTTTGCTTCCTCTATTTTAATGTGTCATTGAGAAAATAGTTCGCTGGAAACGTACCTTTCGCCTTTTTCTTGTTTTGTCTGCGGTCTCGGCAGACACAGACTAGATAGATAATGAAGAGCATGAGGAGAAAACTTCCTCCCCCTGTCAGGATCACCAGCATCAACCACAAATCCAAGCCTAGAAATATCTTCTTAGATACATCTAAGGATAAAATACAAGCAGAGTAAATTGTCAATAATGATGGATATGATCAGCATTTATAATTTCATGAAATGCAAGATCAGAAAATGACAGATCAGTAATTACAGAATTTTATGTAATATGTGTATATCGTTTAATTTGACAAACTTTTAAGGTTAATAAAAGGACTTCGTGATGAAAATTCTTCAGTGGCTATTCTGTGGTTGAAACATAGTCATAAGGAACTTTGTTAAACGAAACAGATAAAAACCATTTGTATTTTCATTTCCACCTTTGTCAGGGCACACTGGCTGAACGTTTTCTGCTGACTTCTGGCTTATCCTGTTGCTGACTGTGCATGAGAAATTATCTCCAAATTTGAGCTCAGATGAGCTGGCGTGTAAAACGGCAAGTGTCACATTAGCCTTCATGCCATTTTTCATCCAGGACACAACCATTGACTCATTGTTCACTGCACTACAAGTCAGATTTACTCCTTTTTCTACACATTCAACCAAAACTGTAGGTTCAGGCACTGGCTCTGAAATGCACACAACAACATTATTGCTGAAACACATTTGGTCTTGCATGACTTTGTGGGGCAAATAGAGAGGAGAAAAAAGGCATTTCCCCAAAATGCTGGTTTGAATAGCAACAGGACACAAGCTAAGATGTACCTTGTACACAGAGCTGTTGTACGGTTTCCTTTATTAAGTTTCCGTCTGCACCATACATGACGCCCTTGTACTCCCCAGATTTGTCTTTCTGTACATTCTCCAGTATCAGGGATCCATATTCATCAACGTTGAGCTCACTGTACCTAACTTGTGAGCCTTTTTTAAAATAAACTCTCATTTGATTATGTGTCCATCTTAGTTCGTCATACACTGGCAGTCTTGCACCATCAAATGGAATCACAGCTTCATCACCCACTGCTTTGTAGATACACGAATAGACACATTTACCTAAAAAACAAAGTGGTATAAAAAGTTCAGCAAAAAGTGGACTCAAAGTATCATTAATACAGTGCGAAAATGTTCCTGTGTGTTGCATATCAAACATGCAGTACCCTTGACCTGTATATATTGCTGACATGATTTGATTTAACACATTCATGGGAAAAAAAGCCTGTGCTATATTAAAGGAATCAATCTTACATGAGAAACATATGACTAAATTATTCATATGAAACCATATGAAATTGCAGAAACCATATGCAAGCAAACAAATTTGTTAAAAAACAAACTTTCTACTAACTGTAAAAACCAGAAAAGAGGTTTATGTTTCTGTTTCACAACTGCAAAATATTTTTTATTTTAGTGTACATAATTCACTAAGAGGAAATTCCAGAAAACATGTAACTTAACAACAACTTACCAGGGAAAAACATGATGATTAAACTGAAGAGAATTAATGCCAATTTTATCAGTTGTTTTAAGATAAAAAGCTCAAAATGGTGTAAGTTCCTGTATGTGTGTCTCTGGAAGTGTGATGATTTCACAACGTAAAACATGTTCCTGAATCACCGTCCTTGTTTATCCTGGAACAACATTTCTTCCAACCAATCAAATTTAACTGATTGAATGAAATGTTGTTCCAGGATCAATAAGGGCTTACAACAACAGAAAGGGGCTTCTACACCAGACATGAATATATAATTAGATCTAAATACATTTTTACTGCATATACTGAAGGAAAAAATATATAAAGAAAACCAAATATGTTCTCTTCATTTACAAGGCACCTAAATAACAGAGAAAAAGTTTTATTGTTTGGAAATGTAGAGTGCATGATTTTAAATATTAAAAAAAAGCATTTTAATATAACAATTATAGTGAAACGTATGTTTGTGTTTTAACTGACACATTTACTGTGTATTTTATTCCTTGATATGTACACAGTTTACAAAATGCAGCTAATTCATTTTGTTCCCTTGTAAAAAACACAAATCTCTTTTAAATGTAGCATATTACCATAATATATTTTCATAACATATTTTCATGATAGGGACACAAAAGCAAAGTGCAAATCCATTATGCAATCCCAAGGTTGAATGTGGATAACTACACATAGAGTGCAATATCCTTTAAAGATCAAAAAGCTGATATGTGGTATGCAGAAAAAAACAGGGCACATGAATCCACGACCAGCACGGGGCCCCAAGAGTATTTATTTATTTATTTATTTATTTAAATAGAACATTAGCTATTTAGTCTTGTTTTAAGCAAAATTAATTTCGTTTTTCCCCCTGGAAACAAGTAAAATTATCTGCAAGTGGGGTAAGTAAAATATTCTTAAAACAAGACTATTTTACTTACCACACTGGTAAATAATTGTACTTATTTTAAGCAAAATTAACTTGATTTAGTTTTTTACCCCTGGAAACAAGACTAAATATCTAATGTTGTTTTGCTTAAATGCATCTTAATTTAAGAATTTTTACATATTTTGACTAGAAACAAGACAAAAATGTTAAGTAAGAAAAGCCTTTAGATTGATATGGGGGGAAAAGTAATTTAAAGCAGTTTAACATAAGGCAACAACATAACAAAACATGAAAAAACGAAGGGGTTTGAATAGTTTCGCAAGGCACTGTAACTGACTAAAGAAGATAATTTGTTTATAACATAAGAACAACTTACCAGTGGAGAACATGAACATTAAACTGACAAGGAGAGTTAATGTCAAGTTTTGCAGCATTTCCATTTCTGAAAATTTATGAGTTGTTCTGATGACAAGATGACAAGCTCACAGCGGTACAGTTTCCTGTATGTGGTTCTCTGGGAGAGTGTGGGCGTGAGTGTCACTACACTGCCAGTAATTTAGTGTACTAACACAGTACTCAGAAGTTTGGAGACACATTACAATTGATAGCTAGGACTGACCACATATTCAGAGTGTCTCCTCACCTTGGTCCTGAGTTGTTGGGACTGACTCCAGTCCTCCCGTGACACTACAGAGGATGGATGGACCATAGATAGGCATATTTCACATTTTAACACAAACTGGCAACACAAATCATGGACAAATCATATTTATTGTACAACAGCTCATTTTTACATCAAATCTTTTGAAATAAAACGAATATAAAAATAAATAAATAAATTATGTTTACTCTGCATTTTCTGACCAGGTTAACACTATCACATTCATTTTGTCTCCCACAATTAGGTTCCCAAATTAGTTCAGTGGAAGAGAGGAAACTAAAAATATAAGTCACTGTGTATATTGCCATGTCCTCTGGTACTTATTACTAACAAACAGCAGATCAAATGTACAGGTCAATGTGAAGCATTGGAAAATCTAGCAGGGTTAATATGGTTTATGCCATGCACATAAGTCCATGACCAGTAGGGGGCACCAGGAGAAAATCCAATAAGAAATGTTTTTAGAAACTGTAAAAATGCAGAATGTTTTCTGTTAAAGTTAAGGTTAGTTTATTGTATTTGTAATTATCCAAAAGTAGATGGTGGCTTTTGCTGGTCATCAGGCTGATTTATGTAATCTGGCATTAAAAAGACAAGTTGATGCTGTTCTGATGCTGTCCTGAACAAAAGAGAGATACAGTGGAATGTGAATTTGTTTTAAATGACTGATTGTTGTTAATAAACAATTTGACAATATTAAGATATTATAGCAGTTTTGCTTCCTCTATTTTAATGTGTCATTGAGAAACACACCCACATGATTATCTCAGCCACACCTAAAAACCTCAGTTACACCTAAAAATTCTCAAGATTGAATGCAAAAACAGTATCTGACAAATGCTTTTGAAAATAGTTCACTGGAAACGTACCTTTCGCCTTTTTCTTGTTTTGTCTGCGGTCTCGGCAGACACAGACTAGATAGATAATGAAGAGCATGAGGAGAAAACTTACTCCCCCTGTAAGGATCACCAGCATCAACCTCAAATCCAAGCCTAGAAATATCTTCTTAGATACATCTAAGGATAAAATACAAGCAGAGTAAATTGTCAATAATGATGGATATGATCAGCATTTATAATTTCATGAAATGCAAGATCAGAAAATGACAGATCAGTAATTACAGAATTTTATGTAATATGTGTATATCTTTTAATTTGAGAAACATTTAAAGGTTAATGAAAGGACTTCGTAATGAAAATTCTTCAGTGGCTATTCTGTGGTCGAAACATAGTCATAAGGAACTTTGTTAAAGGAAATAGATAAAAACCATTTGTATTTTCATTTCCACCTTTGTCAGGACACACTGGCTGAACGTTTTTTGCTGCCTTCTGGCTTATCCTGTTGCTGACTGTGCATGAGAAATTATCTCCAAATTTGAACTCAGATGAGTTGACGTGTAAAACGGCAAGTGTCACATTAGCCTTCATGCCATTTTTCATCCAGGACACAACCATTGACTCATTGTTCACTGCACTACAAGTCAGATTTACTCCTTTTTCTACACATTCAACCAAAACTGTAGGTTCAGACACTGGCTCTGAAATGCACACAACAACATCATGTCTTATTATTGAAACACACTTGGTCTTGCATGACTTTGTGGGTCAAATAGAGAGGAGAAAAATGGCATTTCCCTATAATGCAGGTTTGAATAGCAACAGAACACAAGACATACCTTGTACACAGAGCTGTTGTACGGTTTCCTTTATTAAGTTTCCGTCTGCACCATACATGATGCCCTTGTACTCCCCAGATTTGTCTTTCTGTACGTTCTCCAGTATTAGAGATCCATATTCGTCAACGTTGAGCTCACTGTGCCTAACTTGTGAGCCTTTTTTAAAATAAACTCTCATTTGATTATGTGTCCATCTTAGTTCGTTGTACGCTGACAGTCTTGCACCATCAAATGGAATCACAGCTTTATCACCCACCGCTTCGTAGATACACGAATAGACACATTTACCTAAAAAACAAAGCGGTATAAAAAGTTTTGCAAAAAGTGAACTCATTAATATTAAGTATCGTTAATACAGTGAGAAAATGCCTCTGTGTGTTGCATATCAAACATGCAGTACCCTTGACCTGTATATGTATATGTATATGTATATGTATTTAACACATTCATGGGAAAAAAAAGCCTGTGCTATATTAAAGGAATCAATCTTACATGAGAAACATATGACTAAATTATTCATATTAAACAATATGAAATTATCGTAAATTTGAATTAATTCTGTTTGCAAGCAAACAAATTTGTTAAAAAACAAACTTTCTACTAACTGTAAAAACCAGAAAAGAGGTTTATGTTTCTGTTTCACAACTGCAAAATAATTTTTATTTTAGTGTACATAATTCACTAAGAGGAAATTCCAGAAAACATGTAACTTAACAACAACTTACCAGGGAAAAACATGATGATTAAACTGAAGAGAATTAATGCCAATTTTATCAGTTGTTTTAAGATAAAAAGCTCAAAATGGTGTAAGTTCCTGTATGTGTGTCTCTGGAAGTGTGATGATTTCACAAAGTAAAACATGTTCCTGAATCACCGTCCTTGTTTATCCTGGAACAACATTTCTTCCAACCAATCAAATTTAACTGATTGAATGAAATGTTGTTCCAGGATCAATAAGGGCTTACAACAACAGAAAGGGGCTTCTACACCAGAGGTGAATATATAATTAGATCTAAATACATTTTATTGCATATGCTGAAGGAAAAAAATATATAAGGAAAACCAAATATGTTCTCCTCATTTACAAGGCACCTAAATAACAAAGAGAAAAAGTTTTATTGTTTGGAAATGTAGAGTGCATGATTTTAAATATTAAATAAAGCATTTTAATATAACAATAGTGAAAAGTATGATTGTGTTTTAATCAACACATTTATTGTATATTTTATTCCTTGATATGTACATAGTTTACAAAATGCAGCTAATTCATTTTGTTCCCTTGTAAAAAACACAAATCCCTTTTAAATGTAGCATATTAACATAACATATTTTCATGCATGGGCAATCTACATTTGTTCTGCAATAGACATCTGGGCGGGTTATTTGTATCAAATTTATTTTGCATACACAATTAGGTTCCCAGTACCAGTGCAATTAAACGTTGCATGCTGTCATTCTTTTGCTGCAATGCTGCCATCTGGAGGAAATGTGAAGACACAAAAGCGAAGTGCAAATGCATTATGCAATCCCAAAGGTTGAATGTGGATAAGGCACATGAACCCATGACCAGTACGGGGCCCCAAGAGAAAGTCCACGGAAAAAAAACTATGGAAAGAAAGAAAGAAAGAAAATTAAATGAGCATTGTGATTTTGTATTTATTTATTTAAATTCTTTTACATTATTTATTTATTTATATATATATATATATATATATATATATATATATATTTAAAAATAAGGATATTCTTTTCGAATCACTGTCAACAAACAGCAGGTGCTCATTCTGACAAATTCTAAGGAGGTATCGCTGCAGGCTGGAGCAATGGGCATGGCGACATGTTAGGGCGTGCAGAAAAGTCTTCATAATTGGTCGACAAAGCTGTCTGTCAGGGTGTGGGGGTAGGGTTAGGGGTAGTTTCTGTTATGATTCACCTTTCGACACGCCCATTGCTCAAAGCTGCAGCTACCCCTCTCAAATTAGGTATTCGCTAATAATCCAAATTATTTGTGTGATATTTTTTTGTTGCATTCAGTGTTAATATTATCATGAAAGAAATACAATTCATATATTCATCCCCATTTCACGCACACACCCGCACAAACAGTAGCCTAATGTTTACACCTTGCGTCACTTATAAAGGTGCGTTCACCTTCCATCTCCGCCCATAGTTTCAAAGGTCGCTAGATTGCCTTTTTTAACATTCTTTTCTCACTGCCTCAAAAAACAGTGACAACTTTTTGACGTATAATTGTTCTGGTTTTTAGCCTTGACTGTCGAAATTCATGCAGCAAATGTGTTTTACGTTTCAAATAGCCATTACGTAGCCTAGCACCCCACACACTGGATTAAAAAGAAACAAACTCTCGAAGGAAGATGGCAGTTATTAAGTTTTTGGTTTACATGTCATGTTTCTGTTTTTATCAAGGTAAGTCTGAAATATTTTTGAACATGGAGCGGAGGTGAACTCAATACAAGGAACGACTGCATATTTTAACCTAAACACGCCAGGTGCAATGACCTGTGTGGGAAACAGATCCTTCTGGTTTTGTCGAAACGAAAACAGGCATTCACGGAAATATTTCTTTAAGAAGTGATAGTTTGCTTTTGAATTGTGGAATTGGTTTAGAATTATTTTAGATAGTAGAGTAACATTTAAGACATTGTTAA
The DNA here is from genome assembly GCA_012976165.1 of Labeo catla. Taxonomy (NCBI): domain Eukaryota; kingdom Metazoa; phylum Chordata; class Actinopteri; order Cypriniformes; family Cyprinidae; genus Labeo; species Labeo catla. The sequence continues at coordinate 29,013 of VONZ01001545.1, forward strand.
AGCCAGAATGACAAGATTAAAAGTTCAACGTTTGGCCGCACTCTCTCTTTGAATCAGGGACTGATACTGAAGCTGTTTTGTGATCTTTTGTACAGATAAATAAAGCAGAAAACTATTGATAAGAATATAGTGATTTCTCAAAATACAATTTGTTGTTTGTTGACAATATGTTTGTTGTGAGACCCCCCCAAAAAACTTGTTGATTTAATGAAACAAGAACATTATTTACAACTGGAGTAACTATTGTGTGGATGTTGTGTGTGTACACTTCTTGTTATTATTCAATTTATTTAGATGAATTACAAACATACCTTCATTGTTACACAGTAGTGATTGCTTTATTACATTAATGACAGTGTCAGTCAATAGTAAAAAACCTGGACACAAATATGTGTATTTTGCTATAGATTATTAAACTTAATAATCTTTTAGCATAATGTGAAGTCTTATATTTATCTTTTGTGATATATGGCCCGGTTTTTCTGAGATTCCCCCATGGGGTGTAAGACGTTCTTTCACTAATACGTTTTTTTCCCCCCCATCTCCTTTATATTTAGTTTTTTGTGACAACTATGGTGAAAGTGGAAACGAGATCACACTTACACCAAGCATCCGTGGAAAGCCTGAAGAAATTCTGTGGACACATAATGGCAACAAAGTTCTGGAGTATGATGGGAGTGAGGTGGCAAAATATGGCTTGTTTAAAGACCGTGTACATGTTGATTTTGAAACAGGACAGCTCACAATAAGAAAACTAAACAGCCAAGACAGTGGCAGTTATAAGTCTGAAATTTGGATCAATAAGAAGGTTCAAACCTCCAGTCATACTTTGACAATTTTGGGTAAGATATCTATATATCGCAGATGATTATGTGCAGATTAGCGCCTAGTAGTGTCCTGCAATGTAGAATTGTGAATAGACCACTTACCATATATATCAGTAACTGTTTGATTTCCTAAAATTTGTGTAGTAATAATTTACAGCATGAATTGGAGAAGACATGAACAGCTAATTTATTATATAGCACACTTAGACCAACTGTATGTTGACATTCAAGTTTAGGTGTTGAATCTTATTTTCAATTGATATGGGTTTTTTGGTGACTACTATGAAAATGGTATGAAATTAGAATTATGTAAAACAAATTTATTTATTTCAGTTTAACTGTTTATTTTACACAATATTTACTCATAAATACTCTAAAAATAATTATAACAAAGAAAGTTCAGTAGTCACTAAAAAGGTTTTTTTTTTTTTTTTTGGTAAATTGTAATTGTTGATTGATAATCTTAAAATAACCAAATATCAGCTGATTATCACTAAATACCTGCCTGCTTCTGTGTCTTAGATGCTCTGCCAGAGCCTCGGGTGACCTGTGAACTGGATGAGACCTCAAATTTGAAAAAACTGTCCTGTTCAGTGGAATCCCAGACTCAGCCAAGCTATGAATGGAGTGGACCAAATATAAAACAGCCAGGACCAACACTTCTTGTTGATGAACAGGAGGAAAACCGAGACTCAGTCTACACCTGCACTGTGAAGAATAAAGCTGCAAGCAAGACCAGAGACTTTACTCTGCAAGACTGCCACACAGGTTTACTAGTAAATCTTTCAACATAATACCAGTACAATAATTGAGACTTTGATGTAGAGACTTAATGCTATTTCTTGAATAGGTTCGTATGCAGTTGGAGCAAGCCCTGCAGTGCTTGTGCCAGTTATAATAGTAACAGTGCTTCTCATTATTCTGCTCGCTATGCTGGCATTATACTTCTACAGACGTTCAAAACAAAAGTGTAAGTGCCATTAAAAATATATTTAGCAAATCACCTTCAAAATACATCTATGATTAACACCCATGTCTCACAAAGATTACATTACACGGATTAACATCATTTTCTTTTTTGTCAAGTACATGCACAAGAAGCAGGGAAGTCTAAACTAGACCCTGAAAATGGTAAGACAAGACTTTGTACTAATTTTTGAAAATGTCTATTTCAAATAGTTTTATATTTTCTTAACAGAAATAGCAGTTCTTTTAGTAAAAAATTGTTTTCTATTAATTTAGGTGAATGTGATAGCCTGTTGAGAAATGTCTCAATGAAGGCTATGCCAGGTAACAAATGAAATACTATTATTACAGTTATTAGTAATAAAATGAGTAACTAGACTTGCTGACAACACATTTGTTGCTCATGTTGCTGGATATCACTTTAAACTCTCAGCTCTTATTTACAGTGAATGACTTTCAAAGTGGACACTTGAATCTGTTGTTAAGGTCTCTGAGTGGTTTGTTTTAGGTTCACCTGATGCCACACTCCCTTGTCACACCAGACTGACCGCTCCAAAAGAATCTATTGCTGATAAAAAATGGGATCGCCACAGTGAATCAGAGAATTTGGGTCAAACTCATGAAGGACAAAAACTTTTGAAGGCAAGTCCACAATCTGCTATAACAGAAAAAAACAAAGAGAACACAGGAAATACAAATGAAGGAGAATTAGACAAAAATGAGAAAAACAGCAAATATGCAGATGAAGCAGAAGAGAACGCTAACAGCAAATCTGATGAAACAGACAGAGAAACAGAGAGCCAGAAATCCTCACAAACCCTAGAAGAAAGGGGGAAAGAAAGTCCAATACTGAAAAATGAGAGTGAAAATGAGGAGAATTCATCTGAGGAGCAAATTGAGACACTAGGAGAGCAGAAAACTGAAGATGCAGATACAAATGGGGAAGACCAGACACTTGAAAGTAAAAAAGGGGAGGAAGAAGAAAACACAGTGATAGACAACCAAAACACAGGTAAAACAGAGATTATGTTTGTCTGGAAAATGGTGAGATAAGAGTTACTTTGAAAATTTTTTATTTCAAATAGTCTTATAAAAAAAAAAAAAAACAGAAATAGCAGTTCTTTTAGTAAAAATTGTTTTCTATTAATTTAGGTGAAAGTGATAACCTTTTGAGAAATGTCTCAACAGAGACTATGCCAGGTAACAAATGATTTACTGTTATTATCATTGTTAGTAATAATGTTGTAATTAGACGTGCTGACATCACATTTGTTGCTCATTTCACTATAAACTCTTATTGAGAGTGATTGACTTTTAAGGTTGACACTAGAATCTGTTGTTAAGGTCTCTGAATGGTTTGTTTTAGGTTCATCTGATGCCACGCTTCCTTGTCGCACCAGACTGACCACTCCAAAAGAATCTATTGCTGATAAAAAACGGGATCGCCACAGTGAATCAGAGAGTTCCTTACAAACCCAAGAAGAAAGGGGGAAAGAAAGTCCAATACTGAAAAGTGAGAGTGAAAATGAAGAGAATTCATCTGAGGAGCAGATTGAGACACTAGGAGAGCAGAAAACTGAAGATGCAGATAAAAATGGGGAAGACCAGACACCTGAAGATGAAAAAGGGGAGGAAGAAGAACAAGACAACCAAAACTCAGGTAAAACAGAGATTATGTTTGTCTGGAAAATGGTGAGATAAAAGTTTGTACTTACTTTGGATATTTTTGAAAATTTGTATTTCTTCTTTTCTTGATTTTTTTTTTTAATTATTATTATTTTTTTGTTTGTTTCTACAAGCGTTTTCCATTATATACTTTAGCTTAATTCAAACATCCTTATTAAAATAATTTTAAAATAGTCTTATAAAAACAGAAATAGCATTTTTATTTTAGTAGCTGTGGTTAGCAGTTGCTTGTTGACTGTGCAGAAAGTCTGGCTTTTTTTTCCTAAAAATGTAATAATATTGTAATTTTTATTTAATATTATTATAATTTCAGTAATTTCGTGAATGTAAGTTATACCACATTATAGTGGTAGCTGTGATTTGCTTCAGTTTAAGTTTATGGGAGATAGCTAAAGCATTGATTTCAAAGGGGCAACGACCTAAGCACACAATTTTTGGTTCCATTTGGAAGCTGGAATTTACCAAACCATATTTGCATACTGTATAATGGTAACCTGTCTTATTCTCTGAGCCTTTTAAATAGGCAGGACTTTACAATGGGTGACCAATACCTGACGGTCCTTTTCATTTATAAGCGCAGCTATACACAGAGTGGTCTAAAAACTCAAATAGCGAGTTAATAAAGCATGAACATTTGTATAATGAAAGATATATTTTTTTAAATATATAATTAAAAAAAAATGTTTTATATTAATGTAGGTGAATCCAATAACCTGTTGAGAAATGTCCTAACGGAGGCTATGCAAGGTAACAAATGATTTAGTATTATTACAATTATTAGTAACAACATTGTAACTAGACATGCTGACATCACATTTGTTGCTTATATCACTATGAACTCTTAGCTCTTATTGAGAGTGAATGACTTTCAAAGTGGACACTTGAATTTGTTGTTAAAGCCTCTGAGTGGTTTGTTTTAGGTTCATCTGATGCCACACTCCCTTGTTGCACCAGACTGACTGCTTCAAAAGAATTTGAAAAATTGGATCAGGACAGTGAATCAGAGAATGCAGGTGAAACTCATTCAGAACAAAAACTTTTGAAGGCAAGTTCACAATCTGCTATAACAGAAGACAACAAAAAGGACACAGGAGTTGCAAATGAAGGAGAACTAGACCAAAATGAGAGTAACAGTGAAAATGCAGATGAATCAGAAGAAAACGCTAACAGTGAACCAGATGAAACAGACAGAGAAATAGAAAGTCAGAAAACCCAAGAAGAAATAGAGAAAGAGAAAAGTCAGACACTGAAAAATGATAGTGAAAATGAAGAGGAGTCACCTGAAGAGCAGATTGAGACACTAGGAGACCAGAAAACTGAAGATGCAGATAAAAAAGACCAGACACTTGAAGAGAAGAAAGAGGAAAACAATGAGACAGACAGCCTGAACACAGGTACAATACAGACTATATGCTTTTTTAAATTTTTGAAAATTTATTTATTTATTTATTTTTACTTGATTTACTGTTTCTACAAATATAAAAGTTGTACAATTTTTTGTTATATACTTCAGCTTAATTCTAACATTTTTATTAAAATTATTTCAAATAGTCATAAAAACAGAAATAGCAATTATTTTAGTAAGCTTTTTTTTAGTAGCTGTAGTTAGCAATTACTTGTTGACTGTGAAGAAAGTCTGGTTTCCTTAAAAAATTGATCAGAAAACATCTAAGACTCTAAACACATATTTTTTGGTTTCATCTGGAAGCTAAAATTCACCAAACAATATTTTCATACTGTAGAATACGCTTGGTAGCCTGTCTTATTATTTGAGGATTTGATGAACCTATTAAATAAGCAGGACTTTGCAACGAGTTACCAATATCTGACAGTACTTATCATTTAAAGCACAGCTCTACACAGAGTGGTCTAAACACTCAAATAGAGCATGGTAATAATAATACAGTTAGTACAGCATGAGGATTTGTATAATAAAATATTTATATAATAAAAAATGTGTTCTGTTAATGTAAGTGAATGCAGTAACCTGTTTGAATAAGTGAGACTATGCCAGGTAACAAAGGATTTACTATTATTATCTTTGTTAGTAATAACGTTATAACTAGACATGCTGACATCACATTTGTTGCTCATGTTGCTGGATATCACTATAAACTCTCAGCTCTTATTGAGAGTGAATGACCTTCAAGGTTGACACTTGTATCTGTTGTTAAGGTCTCTGAGTGGTTTGTTTTAGGTTCACCTTATGTCACACTTCCTTGTCACACAGATGAAGCCGAAGAAAACCCTAACAGCAAATCTGATGTAACAGACAGAAAAATAGAGAGCCAGAACTCCTCACAAACCCAAGATGAAATAGAGAAAGAGAAAAGTCAGATACAGAAAAATGAAGAGAAGTCACCCAAGGAGCAAACTGAGACATTAAGTGAGCAGGACACTGAAGATGCGAAGAAAAATGAGGAAGAGCAGACATCTGGAGATAAAAGAGAGAAGGAAGAGGAAAACGAAGAGATAGACAGCCCAAACACAGGTAAAATACAGATTATATGTTCGTCTGGAAAGTGGTGATAAAAGAGTTTAAGTGTAGGTGAATGTGGTAACCTGTTGAGAAATGTCCAAATGGAGGCTATGCCAAAAAAAAATAAAAATACTATTATTACAGTTATTAGTAATAAAATGAGTAACTAGACTTGCTGACAACACATTTGTTGCTCATGTTACTGGATATCACTTTAAACTCTCAGCTCTTATTGACAGTGAATGACTTTCAAAGTGGACACTTGTATCTGTTGTTAAAGCCTCTGAGTGGTTTGTTTTAGGTTCATCTGATGCCACACTCCCTTGTTGCACCAGACTGACTGCTCCAAAAGTATTTGAAAAATTGGATCAGGACAGTGAATCAGAGAATGCAGGTGAAACTCATGCAGGACAAAAACTTTTGAAGGCAAGTTCACAATCTGCTATAACAGAAGACAACAAAAAGGACACAGGAATTGCAAATGAAGGAGAAGTAGACAAAAATGAGAGTAACAGTGAAAATGCACATGAATCAGAAGAAAACTCTAACAGTGAACCAGATGAAACAGACAGAGACATAGAGAGCCAGCAAATCCAAGAAGAAATGGAGAAAAAGAAAAGTCAGACACTGAAAAATGATAGTGAAAATGAAGAGAAGTCACCTGAGGAGCAAATTAAGACACTAGGAGACCAGAAAACTGAAGATGCAGATAAAAAAGACCAGAAACTTGAAGAGAAGAAAGAGGAAAACAATGAGACAGACAGCCTTAACACAGGTACAATACAGATTATATGCTTTTCTGGAAAATGGTAAGATAAGAGTTTGTACTCACTTTGGAAATTTTTGAAAATGTCTTTTCTTTTTTTTTTTTTGCTTGATTTACTGTTTCTACAAATATACAAGTTGTACTTTTTTTGTTATATACTTTAGCTTAATTCTAACATCTTTATTAAAACTTTTAGTAGCTGTAGTTAGCAATTGCTTGTTGACTGTGAAGTCTGGTTTCCTTTAAAATTTTATCAGAAAACATCTAAGTCTCTAAACACGTATTTTTTGATTTCATCTGGAAGCTAAAATTCACCAAACAATATTTTCATACTGTAGAATATGCTTGGTAGACTGTCTTATCATTTGAGGATTGGATGAGCCTATTAAATAAGCAGGACTTTGCAAAGAGTTACCAATACCTGACAGTACTTATCATTTAAAGCACAGCTCTACACAGAGTGGTGTAAACACTCAAATAGAGCATGGTAATAATACAGTTAATACAGCATGAGGATTTGTATAATAAAAGATTTTTGTATAATAAAAAAATGTGTTCTGTTAATGTAAGTGAATGCAGTAACCTGTTTGAATAAGTGAGGCTATGCCAGGTAACAAAGGATTTACTATTATTATCTTTGTTAGTAATAACGTTGTAACTAGACATGCTGACATCACATTTGTTGCTCATGTTGCTGGATATCACTATAAACTCTCAGCTCTTATTGAGAGTGAATGACTTTCAAGGTTGACACTTGTATCTGTTGTTAAGGTCTCTGAGTGGTTTGTTTTAGGTTCACCTTATGTCACACTTCCTTGTCACACAGATGAAGCTGAAGAAAACCCTAACAGCAAATCTGATGTAACAGACAGAAAAATAGAGAGCCAGAACTCCTCACAAACCCAAGATGAAATGGAGAAAGAGAAAAGTCAGATACAGAAAAATGAAGAAAAGTCACCCAAGGAGCAAACTGAGACATTAAGTGAGCAGGACACTGAAGATGCAAATAAAAATGAGGAAGAGCAGACATCTGGAGATAAAAGAGAAAAGGAAGAGGAAAACAAAGTGATAGACAGCTCAAACACAGGTAAAATACAGATTATGTGTTCGTCTGGAAAGTGGTGATAAAAGAGTTTAGGTGTCGGTGAATGTGATCACCTGTTGAGAAATGTCTAAATGGAGGCTATGCCAGGTTAAAAATAAAAATACTATTATTACGATTATTAGTAATAAAATTATTAACTAAACATGCTGACAACACATTTGTTGCTCATGTTACTGGATATGACTTTAAATTCTCAGCTGAGTGAATGATTTTCAAGGTTGACACTTGAATCTGTTGTTAAGGTCTGAGTGGTTTGTTTTAGGTTCATCTGATGGCACACTTAACACTTCAAAAGAATCTACTGCTGACCAAAAATGTGATCAGGATAGTGGATCAAAGAATGCAGGTGATGCTTATGAAGGACAAAAACTTTTGAAGGCAAGTCTGCAATCTGCTATAACAGAAACAATCAAAGAGGACACAGGAAATACAAATGAAGAAGTAGGCCAAAATGAGAAAAACAGCAAAAATGCAGATGATTCAGAAGGAAATGCTAACAGTGAACCAGATGAAACACAGAGCCAGAAAACTGAAGATGCAGAAAAAAATAAGAAAGACCAGACACCTGAAGAGAAAAAAGGGATGGGAGAGGAAAACGAAGGGACAGACAGCCCAAATACAGGTAAAATACAGATTATATGCTTGTCTGGGGAAACAAAACTTTGCTTGCTTTGTATTTAAATTGACTTTGAAAGAGCTTTAAGGCTTTTTTCATCTAATTTGTAGATTTTTTTTTTATTATTATTATTAATGAGTAGGTCAATCGAAAAAACAAAATGATAATTTGAGGAATCTCAACACAGCTATTTTTTAAACATATCTATCAGGCTCCACAATAAAAAGCATAAAAGTGATTCATGTGGCTGTGCACACTTTTTCTTTCTGTAAGTATTCTGAGGCCATATGATAGCTTTATGTTACGAACAGACCTAAATTAAATCTCAAGTCAAAATTGCCACCAGATGTCAGTCTTGATGTCAGTGATGTTTAATGATGTCATTGGTTTCCAGTCTGATGGCATTCATCAAGAGGTGTCATATTTGTTTGAGATCTGTAGCATTTTAAAGAATTTAAGTGAAAAAAAAACGTAAATTTCAGTCTATCACACTAAGCTATCATATGGCTTCAGGAGACTGAATAAAACGCATGAGGGGTATAGACCATTTTTCTATTATATGTTCATGTTGATTTTATCTTTTATTATGTTTATATAGATAAACAAAGCCTTTTAGACAAATCACTGCCGAAATATATTCCTGAACTGATTTGTTTGATACCCTTTATTTAGCTGAACCTTTTAATCCACCTTTGGATAGTGAAGCTTCCAGTGATCCTATGGGTTAGTTTCTGCCTTTTTTATTAGATTCAGACATTTGATACTAATTTAGTAATTTAAAGAAAAGAATTTGAACTAGTAGATGTGGTTTCTTATCTTGTTCATTTTTGTTATAGATTCACCAGCTAATCCGGAGAAAGAACCTACAAACACTGATATAAACACGGAAGAAGAAAACACATTTCTTGGAGTGGAGCAGAAGAACAAAGAAAATGTTTTAACAAATGAGGATCCGAAAGGTGGTCAGGAACAAATGCAAGAAGAAAACAAACATGAGTCGTCTGAGCCAAAAATTAGCATTAACTTAGATAAACCGGGCAAACAAACCCATCCAGACAATACAATACATAACAACAGTGTCTCTCAGCAGCAGGACCACAATGATGGGTTGAGTATACAAGAAGGTGAAAAGAGCTGTGAAGCAGTGACAGCATCCTCAAATATTACAGATCAAGAGCAAGACGATAATGGTGAATGAAAGACAAAAGTGAGTCAGAGCAAGACATGAAGGAGAATAATTAAGTTCCAGGAAATAACGAGACGAAGGATAACAAACATTTAATCTACAATATTGACAAGACAAACCCGTCTGTGCCAGAGGACCAGAAAACAGGAGAGACTGACAGCTACTCAAAATATGCAACAAAGGAAAATCATAGTTCAATAATTAAAGAACAGGATTTGAACAAACAATGCAGTACAGAAATAATACAGTTAATAGTGAGGGAGGTGACGTGGGCTCAGTTTTATCAGCTGTGAAAGAGGAACACAGCATCATTTGTCAACTAGAGCCACGTGAAGATAGTAGTGTCAGTTGTCAGAAAACACTAATGGATCATCAGAAATAACAGAAGATGTTGAAGGAAATGATGACACCCTGCAAGTCCAAAATTATGATTGTGTGCTTGAACAATATGTGGAGGAGAAGTAATAGTCAAATACTAGCATAAGAACTAGTGTTGTCAATTTACTAATGTAGTACAATTAATTTAGTGCAACTTATTTAATATAATTAATTGTACTATGTTAATATTATTAATATATTAATTTACTTTTTTTTTTTTAACTTAAATATGCCAAAAAAAAACAAAAAAAAAAACATTAACATTTCATTATGCCTTCAGATGTCTAACACTTTCCATGTAATGTAATGAAAACTCAGTCTGCATAGAAAAACTATTAGAACTAGGGCAGATGGAATACAGAAACATCCTGTGTAAAAGTCTACTTTAGACAAACTCAATTGGACAATGGATTGGTATGGACTGTTGGACAGTGAAAGAGTTTAGCGGACATATTAACTTAAACAGTCACTTCTGGACTGCTCAGCATATCACTGAGAAGAGAAGGAGTGGATGGTGGAGAAACAAAGACATCTAGTGTAAAAATATTGTACTATAGTTTTTTTTTTTTTTTGCCAGGTGTGATGAGGTGTGATGAAATTGCTCTGATTGCTGAGATTTCTGGGCAGGTTATTTGTATCAAATGAATTTAGCAAACACAATTTGGCTCCCAATACCAGTGAAGCTGAAAATGACTTTTTGTCATTCTTTTGGTGCAGTACTGCCATGACATCTAGGGGAAATTAAAAATATGGAAAGAAAGGCACAGTGCAAATCCATTATGCACTACACATAGGGTGCAATATCCTGTACATATATGTCATTAACACATCAAATGAACAGGTGAAGGGGGAGTGTAGGATATAGCAAAGCTGATATGCGGTATGCAGAGTAAACAGAGCACAAGTGAATGACCAGTATGGCACTCCAAGAGAAAGTCCAAAAAAAGATATAATAAACAGTTAAAGTGAAGTAGTATTGTTTTTTTTTAATAATACTTTTCTTTTTAAATAATGATATTCTTTTCAAATCACTTTCAACAAACAGCAGGTTCTCATTCTGACATATTCTAAGTAGTGATAACTGCAGGCTGGAGCAATGGTCATGATGAAAGGTAGAGGCATTGAGAAAGGTCTTCTTAACTGGTCAACAAAGCTGTCTGCCAAGGTGTGGAGGTAGGGTTATGACTGGGTTAGGGGTAGTTTCTGTTTTGATTGGATCGCCTCCTTTCGGCACGCCCATTGCTCCAGGCTGCATCTACCACTGTCTGTATTTGATTTAATATAAATTCGGTATTTGCTAGTAATCCATATAATTTGTGTGATATTTCCTGGTTGCATTCAATGTTAATATTATCATGGCAGAAATACCAACACACACCAGCATGAATAGTAGCCTAATTGTTTACTGCTTGTGTCACTTATTAGGATCATTCCTGGTATCCAGTAATATTTTGGCTTCATCATTTTTTAGAAAAAAGTTTTTTAGCATTCTACCAAAATAGTGACATGTTTAACTATTAGGAATACATATTGTTTAATCTCAGGGACTCAGGGAAAATGATGATTATGATTAGATTGTTCAGATACTGGCTGTGAAAGTATTCCACCCTGTTAGGGACATACAGTGCCGCCCACTAATATTGGCACCCTTGGTAAATATGAGCGAAGGTGGCTGTGATAATAAATTGCATAGTTTATCCTTTTGATCTTTCATTCAAAAAAAATAAGAAATTCTAACCTTTCATTGAGGTACAACAATGGAAAGTAGGGGAGAAATCTCATTATGAAATAAAGGTTTTTCTCTAGTTCACATAGCCACAGTTATTGACGTCCAAGTATTGAGGCAAAGACAACAGCTCTGAGTTTTCTCCTATAATGCCTGATGAGTTTGGAGAACAGATCAGAGATCATTCCCTCATACAGAATCTCTCTAGATCTTTCAGATTCCCAGCTCCATGTTAGTGCTTCTTCTCTTCAGTTTACCCCACTCATTTTCTACAGGGTTCAAGACAGGCATGGCAGAAGCTTAATTTTTGTGCTCAGTGACTCATTTTTGTGTTTATTTTGATGTTTTGGATCATTGTCTTGATGGAAGATCCAAACATGGTCCATTATAAGATTTCTTACAGAGGCAGTGAGGTTTAGATGTTTTATCTGTTGCTATTTGATAGAATCCATGATGCCATGTATCTGAACAAGACGTCCAGGACCTCCGGCAGAAAAATAGGCCCAATACATTAAAGATCCAGCAGTATATTTAACTGTGGGCATGGAGTACTTTTTATCCCTGGTTGCACCAAACCCATATGGTGGGTTTGCTGCCACAAATCTCTTTTTATGTTTCATCTGACCAAAAAGCCAGTGCCATTCAAAGTTCCAGTTGTGTCTGACAACTAGATAAATATATATATATATATATATATATATATATAGCTTTCTGAACCAAAGATTCAGCTAATCTCTGCAAATCTCTAGCTGTGATACTTGGAGAGTCTTTGGCCACTCAAACTCTCATTCTTGCCATGCATTAGGACGATATAGACACACGTCCACTTCCAGACAGATCTGTAACATCTTTAGTTGATTGTAACTTCTTAATTATAGCCCTGATGGTGGAAATGGGAATTTTAGCTATTTTGTTACAGCCACTTTCTATTTTGTGAAGCTCAGCAATCTTGTCCTGTACATCAGAACTTCATTCTTTGGTTTTACTCCTTGTAATGATTAATGATTAAGGGATTTTGGCCTTTGTGTTCCTTATATTTATAATGCTGTGAAACAAGAAGTTATAGCTGGAAAATTTAAGTCACCCTGGTGTATCACAAAATGTAAATATGAAGAAATATACTTCAGAGATATTTTACTCATTATTTTTAGGGCTGCCAATAACTGTGGCCAACATGCATTGGAGGAAAAAAAAAACATTTATTTCATAATGTGAGTTTCCCCCATTTTCAATTGTTTTACTTCACTGAGCGTTTAGAATTTTGAGATTTTTATTTTATTTTTTTTTTTTTTTAAAAATCAAAAAGACAAACGATACAGATTTATTTTCACAGCCACCGTTGCTCATATTTACCAAGGGTACCAATATTAGTGGGCGGCACTATATATTTTAGTTTGAATTACTGTTTGTATTAGAAATTAAACCTTAACAATTTTAATACACCTAAACTAGATATAGGCGCTTACAATGTACTTTCTTAGATCTTCCAGCATTTGAGTGGTAACCACACCCATATGATTCACATTTAACTAATCAAATGTTGCTATTCAAATTAAGTACTGTTATTACAACATTTTGAGACCACCCGTTATTATCAGTATTTTTTTTTAAAGGAGAACTACACCAAAAGCTTATTAATCCCATTTTAGCTGATGTCCAACTTTTAATGACTTCACCCTACAGAAATAGTTACCAAACACTTTACAGTCTTAACTGCATAAATTATGAATTAAATATAGACTTACCCAAATTAAAAATGAAAAATTTTGTTAGCCGTAGTTCTTTGAGTGATAAACATTTAGCTTGCTAACCTTCTATATATAACCATAACTTTTAGAACTATGTAAGATACATTTTTTATTATGTTTAACATAGCCTAACAGGGTGGAACTTTAAGAGTGTGACAAGCAGAATAACATTAAAAAAAAAAAGTGAGAAGAGTGAGAGTTTACGCTTAACTCAGTTTGTACAGTTGAATTCCAGCAATATATCACTTCCTGAAAATGGTCTCAATGGACACTGTATGATGGAAATTGTAAATAATAATAATAATAATAATAATAATAATAAAATAAAAACAAAATAAAAATAAATAATAATAATAAAACTATTTTCACATGATTTATATGCTGTTTAGCTATGTCTATAACATCATTTAAAAGTGTACTTGTGGAAGTTGATTGCTTTGCACTGAGGACATGATGCAATTGAATGTGTACATACCAATAAAAAAAAAAAAGTTTCAAAGGTCGCTCACTTGCCTTTTTGTACTTTCTTTTTTCAAATCGCCATTACCTAGCACTGCACATATGGAATTAAAAAAGAAACAAACTGTCAAGGGAAGATGGCAGTTGTTTAAGTTTTTGGTTTACATTTCGTGTTTCTGTTCTTCTCAAGGTAAGTCCAAAATCTTTTTAAACATGGAGCAGAGGTGAAGTAACTCGTAATACAAAGAAAGACAGCCTATTTTAGCCTAAACCCACCAGGTGCAATCAGGGCTGCCTTAAGACCTTACTGGGCTCCGGGGCTAGTAAGTAAAGGTAAAAACAAGCTTACTGAAGACAACTAAACAGTCACAACTTACAGCAGAACAAAAATCATGATTCAGTGATTCAGTCAAGGGCGGTGAGCATTTTCTCTCTAATGTTTGACACAAATGGCAGCAACAGCAGCTATATTAGGCTGCTTTAAATTAATAGTTCACACAAACTTGTAATGTAATAATAAAATAAATAAATATATAAATAAATATGGAGTCAATGAGGACCAGAAACTTTCTGGTTACGAACATTCTTCAAAACAGAATGCGTTTGCCAAAATGAATTCTGCTTTACTGCTTAATGTTCATGAACAGTTACATTTGTTTTTAAACTACAATCATGACGTGCAAAATGACTGACATATTTCTAAGGGATAAACGCTAAATCCATAAGCAAATATACTTTGTTTAAATACAAACAATATGCATCCAACAAGTTAATAATCGAACTAACCTAAAGTCTGTGGGAATGATGACACTGTGTTTTTATCTGCTCCAAGTGTTCGGTCCACTTGCCATTCCACAATTTCTACTCCATCATCAGCTTTAGTAAAATAACCTATCTTTGGATTTGACTAACTCATGTTTTTGTCACACACACACACACACGAGACGAGAGGTCAGTGACAATCCAAACCAGTGTTTTATTAAACAGATCGTTGAACACACAGAGTTGAGATGAATGGTAAATAAATAGCTTAGCTGACAGTCCTTGTGAAAATGAGCAGGTGAAAGTCTGGTATAGAGAGCCACGTGGGATCCAAGGAGTGTACAACGGAGAGAATAGCATCAGATCAGGAGCTAACGTCACAGGATGCAAACAGTAGACCCGACAAGAGAAGAATGGCAAACAGTCCTTTATATAGGGTGTGGCTAATGGAGATCAGGTGCAAGTGATTAGAACTCAGGTGATGATGAACGGGCGGGTGGTGCTCCGGGTGACATGGCAGGTGAAGGTGGCTGTGGTGAATGCCTGACAGTTTTCCCCAGTCTTCATGCTTTTTTTTGTATAAAAGTTAACATCTTTACTTATCGAAGGTTGTTCTTTTGCATACCACTTCCAGATTATGCCAGAACAAAGTGAAGAGAGGTAAATGCAGACATTAGGCACAGCGAACACCTATTAGAGTTATTTAACAACACCTATTATGTGTTGTTAAAAAGTAAAATATTAAATAAATGCATTGTAAACCAAATTCAAACGTGATGTTTTAATCTCTAATGGTAATGGAATTTATGGAAAAGCTCCTAGCGCTAATATGTGGGGGGTGTGGGGGATGTGGTGGAGCTTTGGTGATCAGTGCTACTGATGGCCAATCTACTCCACAGCCAATCACGGCCCCCCTCCTTGCTCTGGGCCCGGGGCTTCCACCTTTTAGCCTTTTTTTTTTTCTTTCATTTCTCAGTGCCCCAAAACACAGCGGCAACTTTTCAATGTTTTAATTGTTCTGGTTTTAAGCCTTGATTGTCAAGATTTATACACCAGATGTGTTTTACGTTTCCAATCGACAGCACCCAACACACACGGGATTTCGGCTGCATCCGAAAGCTCAAAAAGGCTGCCTTCAGAGGCAGCATTCTGAGGCAGGAAGGCATCAACATTCAAATCCAAATTATTCTTCACTTCCTGTCTCCGGTGGTACCTTCACTAAAAAAAATCCTGGGTTATTTTTTTTAACCCAAATGCTGGGTTGAGCCTTTTGGGTCAATTATTTGGATTGTTTTTTTTTTTTCAGTGTTTGGGTAGTTTTTGTATTACTCAGATCCTGGGTCAGACATAACTCAGCCGTTGAGTTATTTATCGCAGGGATTTTGCGTCAAGAGAGCATTTCGCCCGAACATGACTCCAGCTCGGGCACGAGAGCCAGCGCCATTACGGTTGAAACGAAATAACAGACTTGTCGATTATATGTGAATTACTTCTGTTTAATGTTTAATTTGTACTTTCAATGTTTGTTAAACGAGTTTAAATAGGCAGTATACATTAGAACCATAATGCTGTAAATGATAAATAAAGGAAAATAAAGGAAGTTATCATTCAAACCACTGGTATTTACAAAAGTTTAGATGATTTAAGTTAATCTGTAAACATTATTTCATGTATAAAGTAAAAAATAAGCTATATTATAATAAAAATGAATCAACCCATTAGCTGGGTCAAACCAACATGTTATGATAGATTAAATTAACAACCCAATTTGCTTGATAAAATTAACCCCAAATGTGTTCTGTCCTATATTTACCCAGCCCTTGGGTTAAAACCCACTCAAATTGGGTTGTTTTTAACCCAGTGTTTTTTGATCGAATTTTGAAGGCAGTATAGATGTATCCTTGCTGCCTTCGATTTCTTACAATCCTGTGCGTCATACAGGTTATATATAGAATGAAAGTCAGAATATATGGAATGAAAGTCAGAATATATGGAATGAAAGTCAGAATATATAGAATCAAAGTCTGAATATACAGAATAAAAGTCTGAATATATGGAATAAATGTATGAATATATAAAATGAATGTCTGAATTTATGGAACAAAATTTGTAGCTATTGAAGGAAATCTGATGCACTAAGAATGTTGCAATAATGGAAATATGATCCTCAAGATTATGTGACTCCAAACTGCACTGTAAAAAAAAAAAAAATTCTTTCAAAAAGTTGTTTCAACTTAACGTAATTTGTTACCCCACTAAAAATGTTTTGTTTAGTCAACATTTCAAATGAATCACAACTCAAAAGCCTATTGCTCTGGTAATGAGGATAAAGCAAGCTATACATTACTTAGTGAGAATTGTTTAATTTGCCCTTTTTTTTGGCATATATTCACACTTTCACATACATTCAGACTTTTATTCCATATATTCAGAATTTCATTCTATATATTCAGACTCTGATTCTATATATATTCAGACTTTCATTCCATATATTCAGACTTTCATTCCATATATTCAGACTTTCATTCTATATATTCAGACTTTGATTCTATATATATTCAGACTTTCATTCCATATATTCAGAATTTCATTCTATATATTCGGAGTGTCATTCCATATATTCAGACTTTCATTCCATACACTCAAACTTCATATTATAAATATAATTATTTCCTGAATGGCATTCCATATATATATATATATATATATATATATATATATATATATATATATATAAGATATTCTGTTGAAATTAAACTTGTTATTTATAATAGATGAGATCTTGACCATGATATACTTTAAGAATAGTTACAAAAAATAAGCAATATTGTTTGTAATAATAGTTGTATCGAGTGGGGCAGGGCCGAGAGCTGTGGGAACGGAACAAGGCCGGTGGAGTATAATGATAATAAGCGACACCTGCACCACTCACCGGTCTCGAGTCCCACGGAAGAGCTCCGGAAGGATAAAAGGACGAGCGATGACAGTGGAAGACGAGAGAGGACCAGGCCTGAAATTTATTTTGTGTTTCATGTGCGGCAGTTGTCTGTTTATTTTATAATTAAAGTGTCTAATGTTCGCCAGTTCCCGCCTCCTTCTTCCCGTTCGACGAACTGTGTTACATTTGAAGACTTTTATAATAAAACAAACAAACACAAAAGTAAAGCGGCAGCCCGTGCATGGATGACTGCCGAACACAAAACACAAATTAATGTCCAGGCCTGGTCCTCTCTCATCCCGTCCCAGCCTCATTCCGTTCCCACGGCTCTCGGCCTCGCCCCACTCACAATAGTATTTTTTTTTTTTAAAGAGTTCAAATGAGTAGTAAATAAGAATAAATTGTACAATATACTACTATTAATATTGAAACAGCCTCTAATAGCAACGACCTGTTCTGCAATCAGTTGCAAAAAAGCACTTGCATCAGTGCTTTTATTTTTTAAGCAAAAAATAGCTGCCATTCTCATTCGTTTTCTCTGACGCACAGACCTTTGGCGAACAATGACATCTTTCATCTCGTCGTTATGTATTACTAAACCATTTATACATAGCTGTCTAACACCGTGTCTACACTGGATGTGAGCGGTGCGGTGCGACGCGACAAAATACAGTAGAACCCATTTGAATCAATGATACGGTCTACACTGGATGCTGCGCCGCGCGACACGACAAATTCCCCACAGTAAACTGCTGCCTCTGCCTCTGAAGCCTGTCCGATTCCAGAGTTACCTTCGCAGCCTTCGAAGTCATTAAGCAACAGCTTCCAGTGGAACGGCTACGATGACCGCACAGCAAATTTGAAAGTGTTAAATTCAATAGGGTCTGGCTGCAGACATGCACCTGCACTCTCAGACACCTGCACTTCCGCAAGTGACGTAATTTGCAGTCTATTTTATTATTTACTTTATTTTACATATGTATTATTTTTTTAATCGAATCTCTCAACATTTTACAACAGTAGCCAGGTGGTAAAGACAAGAAAAAAGAAACTAAATTACAGTGTCACTCGCAATCGCCACCTATACTCTCAGCTACCTGCGACGTCACTTGCAATCCACACAAATTGTGTGTGTTGCCAGTGGAGACAAGAAGCTGTGTTGGTTAAACGATTAAAACTAATTTAGCATAACATACAGGGTCCTGCAAGTCATCTGTAGGAGATAAAAACAAGACCCGCAAATCCGTGGCCACAGAACAGCAGAATTTGAATGAATATGAACATGAAGCAGAATATGAATGAGAGAATACGAAGTCTCTCATTAAGCGTTAGAAAACCATTAACACTTAATATGGCTCAATGTATTAAGATGCAATTAAAAGATCAAATTCGATATGGTTTATTAATATAATGTATGTAGACTATATAGTGTTTTTCTTTCGCAAAACGTGACATAACGGATTAAGATGATAAAGACTAAACTCAATATGCTCCTATTCATTATTAAAACAACTACACACAAGCAGATGAGCCTAGGATAAACGCAATGCCGCGTACATTCGTGTTTTCCCATAAAAAATAATCTCTACAGCTGTGTTATATCATTGTCTTTTGTTTATATTGGTTTTCTACGGGAGGAAAACGTCTATTTAACGCATTGCGTTCTGGGCTTGTCTGCTTGCCTATACAGAGTTGGTCCTTTTAATATCACATAATGCCTTTCTTATGGCGTGTTCATATCTGCTGGTGTATCGTTTGACAACAGTAAGGTTTATACTGAATTTGGTCTTTATCATCTTGGTCCGTTTTGCCACATGAAGCGTTTGCTGGGCAAGTATAAAAGTGAAAGTTTGCGCATTGTGTTCATGGCCATATGCTTGCCTTGAAGTACATTAAATTAATGTCCAGGAATTACAAATCCAGGTTGACAGATGGCAGCTCACTTGTCTGGTGTTGTTGAAACGAAAACAGGCATTCACAGAAATGTTGCCTTAATAGGCCTAAATTGTAGTTAAAAGAATTGTGGAATTGGTTATTTTAGAGTGTAACATTTTAGGCATAATTGAAGCCAGAATATCAAGAATAAAAGTTGAATGTGTGTAAACTTGGCTGCATTTTCTCTTTAAATTAGAGACTTTGATTTGTTGTTGTTGACAATATTATATTTGCTGCACTGTAAAAAATAAAAAGTTGAGTTAACTTAAAAAATTAAGTTAATCTGCTGCACAGCAATTTTGAGTTTACTCAACTTTAAAGGAGGGAAGTTGTGCCAACTCATATATAAAAGTTCAGTGAACTTCAGTGAAGTTGAGTGAACTACCAGTCAGAGTTGGCACAACTTAGTTCTTGAAGTTCAGTAAACTCAAAAATGCTTTGCAGCAGATTAACTTAAATTGTTAAGTTGACTCAACTTAGTGGCACAACTTAGTTCTTGAAGTTCAGTAAACTCAAAACAAGAAACAAGATTTTGTCATCATTACAGAAAGTATTTATTGGCATTCTGCAAAATGAACACAATTTAGCTTTTCTCCACAAAAACTATGATGTAACTAGGATGTGACTATTTACAATAAAAACACTCTTAAACAAAAAACACACACTTAAAAATTATTTTTTTAAGTGCCAGAAAAATGTAACATTAAAAGTATTCAAATTCTGCAGCCTTAAGTAAAGTTTTAAATCAAAAGTCACAAAAAAACTTTTATATAATTTAAAGGAAGCTAAACTTTACCGTCATTTTAAACGTTCACCTTGCTCCATCTATTATTTGGTGCATCCATAATGCAACAAACACACTGGATCAAGAAGCAAAATATTTCAACTATTAACACAACACTTAAAGGAATAATTCAACCAAAATTATTCTGAAAATTTATCATTTACTCACTCCCATGTTTTTCTAAACCGTTGTTCACACTCAACACAAATTTAAATATTTTAATGAAATTTCAGAGACTTCTATCCATGTATTGAAAGGCTGTTCACCCAAAACTTCAAAGCGTTCATAAAGAGATCATAAATAATTAAATAAATATATAAGTTTAAGTCTCCTGAGGAGACGCAATTGTAGGGATGCATGAAATAGGATTTAGAAAATAGTACATTTGAAAATAGTTTATTTTCATTAATATTAGTATATTTATACCTTTGATACTAGTTTTACTTATTAATATTATTTACATATATTATCTATTAACATTGTTTTTCCTGTAATGTATTTTAGCCTGTATTAGGGTTTTACACACTCACACAAAAACTAAACAAAACAGCATGTAGTTTCAGTTAGGTACTTTTATTTTTTTAATTGACATGAGCTTGAAGCAAAAATGAAAATGCTCTAAAAACAGTTATTGGCTAAATACAAATAATAAATGACAGTTGACAATGAACATGAAAAAAATACATCAGAAAGTAAAAATAGAAATAGAAAATAAATGACAAAATTTCCAGGAATAATGTATCTTCAGGATCCTCTGTGATGCCTTTAAGCCCATCAATGTGGTGTGATTGAGTGGCAGTTTCTCTGCAGATGATGAGGTTGTGAATATGATGCATCTGAAATACACAGTTGAGTTTACAGTTAAAGAGTGTCCATGTGTTTATGTAAAAACAATTATGCTTATGAAGGCCATAAGCAAAAATTGACATATAAGCAGTATGCCCTTCAAAATATTAAAAAAAGAAAAATATTGGGATAGTTTTATATAGCTTTAACACTTAAGCATAGACTCAAGTAATAATTTTAAGAAAAATCTAACAATGAATAAACTCATTACCTCTATTACTTAGTGGAGAAGAGAGTATCCTTAACCGAACAGAGCTGGTCACACAAAAAAGAACCTAAAAAAAAGAAAAAGACATTATTGGCAAAGTTACAATATGAAAGTTAAAATTTTATAGACATTGTAAGAAAGAACTTCACCTGTTGAAACTGT
Source organism: Labeo catla (assembly GCA_012976165.1). NCBI lineage: Eukaryota > Metazoa > Chordata > Actinopteri > Cypriniformes > Cyprinidae > Labeo > Labeo catla. Next base: position 50,590 of record VONZ01001545.1, read on the forward strand.
GTTGATAGTCTGTGTAGCTGGATAGTTGATGTCCAGAAAATGAGTAATGAGGTGTTTTGACAGTTACAATTTTTATTTTTTTTTAAAGCCAGGAATAAAAAAAAAAAACAAAAAAAAAAACTAAACTCGGTTCTAAATAGACCTTTAAAGAACCATCTTTTTAGAGTGTACTTATAATGCAGTGCTAATTGACATAGCTTTTAAGCTATCACTGTATAGAAAACTAAAATATAATACAATTTCTGGGTTTTTTTTTTAATACATGTTATATAAGGCTCAAACTCACAGCACTTGCAGAGATGGAGCAGCATTTAGTGTGAAATGCGTGCTGTGTAATGTGATCACGTCTCTTCAGAAGACTTTGTTTAAACCATTCGATTCTTATGTATTCGTTTTGCAATCTCTTTATGAACATTTTGAAGCATCAGAATTTTAGGTGAATAGTTTTTCAGTGAATGGACAGAAATATCTCAGGTTTCATTAAAAATATCTTCATTTGTGTATTAAAGATGAACAAATGTCTTATGGGTTTGGATCGACATGGCGGTGAGTAAATGATGACAGAATTTTCATTTTTTTGGATGATCTAAATTAAGCCAAAGAGGACAGCAACAGCAGTGGTAAGGCCATGTATATATTCCAACACAATCTGCGTCTCTAGTACTACATCCTAGGCACCTTTAGGTTTGAGTGGATGACAACATCATCTTCCAGTAATAGTTAAGATGCTCATCTTCATACCCTTGGTGTGGACATCCTCTGGCTTTGTGTCCTGCAGTAAAAAAAAAAAATTATATTTCCTACTAAATATTGACATTAAATGTTTAAAACATAACAAAAATAATAATAATAAAATTCTGGATAAGGACTAGTTTTTACCAGTACAGAAATAAGTCAGAAATAATACAAAAAATACATGTATAAAAAAATACTGCATATCTTCACTGTATGGAATAAACTGACTCTTATTGAAGCTGCTAAATTTGTTCAGTCAAGAGGAGTGAGTGTTGTCTTTTTATTTATTTATTTATTTATTTTTTGTAACATTAACGGAACAAATATCAGCAGGTTTATGAGGCTAACGTTAATGCACGGATCAAATTTACTGACACACAGGCGATTTTATCTCAGCCGTTGACTCTCATTTCAGACCTACAAGTGATTGTTTATGTAAATAATCACATTTTGACACAACTTTATGTGTATTTGACAATTTAAGCGAACTAAGCTGCTACAGAGATGAATCTGTGATCGCATATTTTCTGCACGCTTCGGTTGTGTGTCAATAAACACGTTTATCATCTTACACGTCTTGCACTTTCACATATATGCACCAGTATCGCGGATTCACAAAAAAAAAAAAACAAAACAACAACAACAACTGTGTGCCAGATAAACTAGTAAGTTATATCGCCTAGCACAACGAAATACAACACATAATTAACCTCTATCTGGTTAATTATACACTCGTTTAATCGACATAAACATTTGAACTGTATCTATAAAAATATATCTGTATACATACCTTGCAAATGCTAACGTTAGCTGATGGTGCTTGGGAAAAACAAAGCTAGCTAACTAGTTAGCCACTAGACTTCATTCAACAATGTTTATTCTTTCTTTAAAGAACATTTACAAACCTAACTGTGTAGTTTATTTGGCTTACTTTCTATATTAAATCTGGGTAGAAAGAACTTACCTTAAAAGAAGACATCCGCTCCCTTTGCCATCGTTGTTTATGTTTGAAGCAGTAAACTCCGTGTATAGTTCAGCAACGGCACTTTGCGCATGCGCAATAATGTCAAGTTGACCGCTCAAATGAAGAAATAAAAATACTGAGTTTGCTCAACTTTCTTATTTGTGTTCATTGAGAAAAATATAGTAAACATTGAGTTAACTTGTTTTTATGTGTAAACTCAACATTTTGCTTAAAAATGTGTCCACTTGACTTACATTTTTAAACTGAGTGAACAATTTGCAAGTTGGAGTTTTTACAGTGTGTGAGCCAACAAAAATCACAGGGTGGGTCGAGGTCCTTCACGCCAAAATCAAAAGAATGAAATAATGAATTATATTTTGCAAAACAAAGATCAAATCTATTGTCATTAAGAATATTGACTTAATTAAAGAAAGATAGAAAAACAACAACAACAACAAAACTACATACATTAAACCAGATATGTGTTTGAGATTCCCCCTTAGGGTGTAAGAAGTTATTTCACTAATGGGATTTTTTTTCATCTCCTTTATATTTAGTGTTATGTGATGACTATGGCGAAAGTGGAAACAAGATCACACTTACACCAATCATCCGTGGAAAGCCTGAAGAAATTCTGTGGACACATAATGGCAACAAAGTTCTGGAGTATGACGGGAGGGAGTTGGTGACATATGGCTCATATAAAGACCGTGTAAATGTTGATTTTGAAACAGGACAGCTCACAATAAAAAAACTAAACAGCCAAGACAGTGGCAACTATGTCTCTGAAATCGGGATCAATAGGAAGATTCAAACCACCAATCATACATTGACAGTTTTGGGTAAGATATCTATATATCGCAGATGATTATGTGCAGATTAGTGCCTAGTAGTCTCATACAATGGATAATTGTAAATAGGGAATTGTTTGATTTCCTACAAATTCTGTGTAGTAATAATTTTCAGTACAAATTGGAGAAGACAGTGAAAAGCAAATTTAATGCATAGCACTCTTAGACCTGCTGTATGGTGCAATTCATAAAGTTTGTTTTTATTTTAGTTAATGTATCTTATTGTCAATGGGTTTTTCAGTTACTAGTATGAAAATGGTATCAAATGAGAATTATGCAAAACAAATGTATTTATTTTAATGTAACTGTTTATTTTACACAATATTTACTTATAAATGATCTAAACATATTTAAAACAAAGAAAGTACATTAGCCACTGAAAAGCTTTTTTTTAATTGTAATTGTTGATTGATAATCTCAAAATGACTAAATGTGTATGTCGTAGATGTTCTGCCCGAGCCTCTGGTGACCTGTGAAGTGGATGAGACCTCACATTCGAAAAAACTGTCCTGTTCAGTGGAATCCCAGACTCAGCCAAGCTATGAATGGAGTGGACCAAATATAAAACAGCCGGGACCAACACTTCTTGTTGATGAACAGGAGGAAAAGCAAGACTCAGTCTACACCTGCACTGTGAAGAATAAAGCTGCAAGCAGGACCAGAGACTTTACTCTGCAAGACTGCCACACAGGTTTGCTAGTAAATCAATGAACACAACACATTGAGACTTTAATGTAGAGGTTTGTTCTATTTCTTGAATGGTTTTGTTTGCAGGAGGAGTAAACCCTGCTGTGCTTGTTCCAGTCTTAATAGTAGCAGTGCTTCTCATTACTCTGCTTGCTGTGCTGGCATTATACTTCTACAGTCGTAAAAGACAAAAATGTAGGTGCCATGAAAAGTGTTCAACAAATCATCTTCAAAATACATCTTTAATTAACATCAATTTCTCACAAAATCTATATTACACAGATTAAAATAATTTTCTTTTTGTCATGTAAATGCTCGAGAAGCAGGGGAGTCTGAACGTGAAAAAAATTACCCTGAAAATGGTGAGATAAGAGGTTGTGTTCTTTTTTTAAAAAATTTATTTCAAATAGTCTTATGAAAACAGAAATAGCAGTTCTTTTAGTACGCTTTTTTCTTTAGTACCTCTAGCAATTGCTTGTTGACTCTGCAGAAAGTGTGGCCTCCCCAAAAATTTGATCAGAAATGTGTTTTGTCATTGTGTATATAATCCCTCTATATATTAAATTTACTCTGCATTTTAATATCTTTGTGAATGTAAGTTATACCACATTATAGTGCTGGTCGTGGTCTGCTACACTTTAAAGGGGTCATCGGATGCTAAGTTCACTTTTTCATGTTGTTTGAACATTAATGTGTGTTGGCGGTGTATGTACAAATCTACCCAATAATGATAAAAATCCATGCAGTGGTTTTTAATTAATCTGTAAAAATAATATCCCCTTTTTCAAATCGAGCCATTCTCAGATGCCTGTCGTTGTGGCATCACACCCACAGAGGCCGCTCCCACTATAGTTGATTGACATGAGCTCTTACCTCAGACCAGCTGTCACAGTCCAGTAACTTTCAATGTTTTGATGCTAGAACAGGGATGTAAGTTAGACAAGAATATTTCAGATTGAGGTGTTGTGTTGCTGGATGTAATAATGAACATAGTGGCTGTCATTTACTCCCGACATCTGAGCTGCTGAAGATGCAGTGGATTACATTTGTTTGTGAATGGAATGCGCCTCCCGATCTACATATTTCCGTCTATGTTCGCGCGAATCATTCATGATCCAGCTTCACTTACAGCAGAAGTGAGTATAAGCGTTTTTTATGAATCTTTGCTATCGCTTTTCCTTATAATGTGGTAGTTAGGAAGTTTAGCAGCTATATGCGGCTAAATGAGGCTAAAGTAAACAAGCTTGTCATTCCACAGAGAGAAGAGAGGGGCGGGGGTGAGCAGAGCTCATTCGCATTTAAAGGAACAACCCCTTAGAATGAGATGATTTTTGCAGAGCTTATTTTGACAAGATAAAAAGGGTGTTGTTTTACAAAACCATTAAGAATTTTTATTCAAAGTATATTAGAGACTTTTCATTAAGACCCTAAAGAATCATATCAGCTTGTGGGAAATGAGCATCCGATGACCCCTTTAAGTTTATAGGAGATCAAGTCATTAAGTCAAGTCATTGATTTCAAAGTGGCAATGATCTAAGGCTCTAAGCACTTTATTTTTTATTCCATCTGAAAGCTGGAATTCATCAAACAATATTTGCATACTGTATAATTTGGGTCTTATTATCTGAAGATTCAGTGAGCTAGTTAATAGACCATGCGCATTTGTATAAAACTATTTTAGTATAATAATAATAATAATAAATGTTTTCTTTGAATGTAGGTGAATGCGACAACCTTTTGATAAATGTCCCAACAGAGACTATGCCAGGTAACAAATTATGTATTATTATTATTATTACCATTAATAGTAATAACGTTGTAACTAGACATGTTGACATCACATTTGTTGCTCAAATCACTATGAACTCTTATTGAGAGTGAATGACTTTTATGGTTGACACTTAAATCTGTTGTTAAGGTCTCTAAATGGTTTGTTTTAGGGTCATCTGATGCCACACTCCCTTGTCACACAGATGAAGCTGAAGAAAAGGCTAACAGTGAACCTGATGAAACAGACAGACAAATAGAGAGCCAGAAAACCTCACAAACCCAAGAAGAAATGGAGAAAGAGAAAAGTCCGATATTGAAAAATGAGAGGGAATATAAGGAGGAGTTACCTAAGGAGCAGACTGTGACACAAAGAGAGCAGAATAAAAATGAAAATGCAGATATAAATGAGGATGACCAGACACCTGAAGAGAAAAAAGAGAAGAAAGAGGAAAATGAAGAGATGAACAGCCCAAACACAGGTAAAATACAGATTATATGCTTGTCTGGAAAATAGTAAGATGAGAGTTTCTACTCACTTTGGAAGTTTTTGAAAATTACAATTTCTTCTTTGCTTGATTTTGTATTTCTACAAAACTAAAGTTATATAATTTTTCGTTATATACTTTAGCTTAATTAAAATAATTTGAAATAATCTTATAAAAACTGAAATAGCAGCTGTTTTAGTAACTTTTTTTCATTTAGTAGCTGTAGTTACCAATTGCTTGTTGACTGTGCAGAAAGTCTGGCTTCCTTCTTTAAAAAATTGATCAGAAATGTATTTTGTCATTGTATCCCCATTGTAATCCCTCTATATATTAAATATTTTCTGCATTTCAATATTTTTGTGAATGTAAGTTATATTACATTATAGTGCTGGTCATCATCAAGTTTTTGGGAGATAACTAAACCATTGATTTCAAAGGGACAATGATCTAAGGCTCTAATCACATTATTTTTGGTTCCACCTGAAAGCTGGAATTCATCAAACAATATTTTCATACTGTAGAATTTGTTTGGTAGCCTGTCTTATTATTTGAGGATTGGATGAGTCTTTTAAATAAGCAGGACTTTCAACGAGTGACCAAAACCTGACAGTCCTTTTCATTTATAAGGACAGCTGTACACAGAGTGGTCTAAACACTCAAGCATGCTAATAACAGAGTTAATAGCGCATGAGCATTTGTATAACTAAATATTTTTATATATTGAAAATGTTTTATATTAATGTAGGTGATAATCTGTTGAAAAAAGTCCCAACAGAGGCTATGCCAGGTAACTATTTGCTATTATTATCATTGTTAGTAATAACAGTGTAACTAACATCACATTTGTTGCTCATATCATTATAAACTTTCAGCTCTTGAGAGTGAATGACTTTCAAGGTTGACACTTGAATCTGTTGTTAAGGTCTCTGAATGGTTTGTTTTAGGTTCATCTGATGCCACACTCCTTTGTCACACCAGACTGACCACTCCAAAAAAATCTATTGCTGATAAAAAATTGGATCACGACAGTGAATTGGAGAATGTGGGTGAAAACAATGAGAAAAATGCTGAAAATGCAGATGAAGCAGAAGAAAATGCTAACAGCAAACCTGATGAAACACAGAGCCATAAAACTGAAGATGCAGATAAAAATGATAAAGACCAGACACCTGAAGAGAAAAAACAGATGGAAGAGGAAAACAAAGAGACAGACAGCCCGAACACAGGTAAAATACAGATTATATGCTTGTCTAGAGCAGTGGTTTTCTGCAGCATTTTCACTGAAAAAACATTTAAATTTCAGTCTGTTCATCACACCAAACTATCATATGGTTTCAGGTAGACCATAAGGTTTTAAAGCAGAACTCAGTTTCACAAACAATAACCAACTATTATTATTACTTATTTATTATGTATGTAATAATGTAATTATTACAACTATTACATTATTACTATTATTATTATTATTATTATTATTATTATTATAGTTTTTTATTATTATTATAATTATTTTTATTTTATTTTTTTGCAAACACAGAGACTGTGAGTCCACAGTCTTCTGTGACAAAAAGAAGTACAATGGACACAGGAAATGTAGAAGAACAACTGCACACAAATGAGAATAACAGCCAAAATGAAAAGTGTGAACAGTCACCAGAGGAGCAGAACAAGAGCCTGTGTACATCTATTAATGAAGATGACCAAAGGCGAGAAGAGGAAAAAGCCCAGGTGATAGATCTACACAAAGGTAAAATACAGATTATGTTTATATAAACATTATGTTTATAAACAAAGCCATTTAGACAAATCACTGCAGAAACATATTTCTGATCTGATATGTTTGATACCATTTTTTTAGCTGAACCTTTTAATCCACCTTCGCATAGTGAAGCTTCCAGTGATCCTGTGGGTTAGTTTCTGCCTTTTCTTCGGATTCAGAAGTTTGATATTGATTTAGCAATTTAAAGAAAGTATTTTGAATTAGTAGATGAGGTTTCTTATCTTGTTCATTTTTGTTATAGATTCACCATCAGACCTGGAGGAGGAACCTACAAACATCAATGTAGCAGAGCGAGTCAAACACTTTGAAAATCTAAAACACAAGAAGGACGATCGTAAAAAAGATCCTAGCACCAGCCAGTCCACCAACTAGCATCTTTGAACAGCTTGCAACATTGACACAAAAGACCACTTACTGATAATTCCAGTTTAGGAAGGAGTTTGTCAATTTTGGGTAAGAAACCCAAGATTAATGGTCAAAGACACAGCACATCATGACCATCACATGAGGACAATCATTAGTAGAGACTTCGTTGGGTAGGTTCCCCCACCCAGGACAAAGACTAGGCCTTCTAGACCTTTTGACCTTTCTTTTCTCACAAAACACATCCTCACTTTCACAGAACAGACAAAGACTATTACATATGTAGATGCACCAAAATAATGCTTAAAAGGACAAATATCAGTCCATTGCATAACTCCCTATCATGTATGTGACCCACACATGTGTCTTTCATCAGTTATTGTGTATGTCCTTTTAATAACTATTGAATATAGCTTAGGAGTTTATATTGTGTTTGGTATGCCTGAGCTTGAAATTGGACAAACTCATTTGGACAAAGGATTGCTGTGGACTGTTGACCAGTGAAAGAATTCAATGGACATATATACTTAAACAGTCACTTTTGGTCTGTTCAGCGTATCACTCATCCCATGAAGAAGAGAAGGAGGGGATGGTATTATGCTTTTTTGGCAAAATGATATCTGAGGTGTAATGAAACTGCTCTTATTGTTCAGATTTCTGGACAGGTTAAATGAATTTAGCACACACAATCAAGCTCCCAATACCCGTACAGCTGAAAATGACATGCTATTATTCTTTTGGTGCAAATGAAAAAAAAATCTGGAAAGAATCCTAATTATGTAATCCCAAGGTTAGATGTGGATAACTACACATAGGGTGTAATAGTAGTAGTTTCTGTTATCAATTACCTATCGGAACGCCTCTGTTGTGCCCATTTTCGACCCCTGCCAAATTAATACCCCTCTCGTTGAAATCGCTACCTGATTGCCTAATCCTAACCCCACCCCTAATCCTAACCCCTCCCCCACACCTAACCCTAAACCTACCAATACTAGGGGGTAGTAATCTGGCGGGGGTCAGAATTCGGCATAACACCTCCTATCGGCACTCCTTTCGGCATACCCATTGCTCCAGGCTGCAGCTACCCCTGTCTTACAAATTCAGTATTTGCCATATAAATTGTGATATTTCCTGGTTGCATTCAGTGTTAATATTATCATTATCTTTTTTGTTGTTGTTGTTTGTTTTGTTTTGTTTTGTTTTTAAAGAAGACACATATTTTTCATGTTTTTAGCATTCTGCCAAATTAGTGACCTGTTTAACTGTCCTTCAGCAGCAGTATCACAATGATGGGTCGAGTAAACTAGAAAGTGGAATCAGCTGTGAGGCAGTGTCAGCATACAACAGATACAAATCAAGACATGAACTGATCCGCGATGATGCAGAGATTATGCTTCATGGACTGACGTGGAATTATTAATGAAACAAGGTCTATACTTGTTTCAAGAGGTAAATGATGATGGTGAAGAAAGAGACCAGACAAGTGACAAACAATGATATGTCTGTAACAGAGATAGAAAACACTGGAAGGTCGTCAAAAATAATGGGGACTGTGTGCTTGAACAAGGTGTGGAGGAGAAATAATAGTCAAATAGTAGGATGATAACTAAGGTTGTCAATTTATTATTGTAGTACAATTAATTTAGTACATTTTATTTTATATAATTAATTTTACCACATTCATAATTTGACGTTTTTTGTATGTGTGTGTAAACATAATGTTAAAAAAAATGTTCAGTGGACATGAGCAATGGTGAAGAAACGAAGACACCTATTATAGAAACATTATGTCATCGTCTTTTCTTTTTTTTTTTTTCCCCCAAAAGAACCAGAACCATTTAGAACCAGTTATCCTCACTTCTGTTACTGAAACAAATGGGATAAGAAAACATGGGGCAGGTGGGTGGGTAGTATGTGTCATTTTGCTGTGTAGAATATGGGATAATAATGTCTTCGTTTATTCAATCCAGAATCAAATATTTTTGTAAACTTCTTTCAATTTTTTATACCACAAATTTAACAAATTAAAATTTTTAAAATGATTGTTTTATTTAATAAAAATAATCTAATCATTAAACATTTTCTTGGCCGATTCTTGAATTTGCCCTAAAACAGGATTTACAGGACTGCTACTTTTTAAAGGTTTCTCAAATTGTTATATATGTCCAGATGCCTATATTCAGCTTACGCCATGTTTCCAACATTTTTCAAAATATTTTCTTTTGTGTTCCACAGTAAAGTACACCACACTGGGTTGAATATATGATGACAATTTTTGGGTGAATTATCACTTTAAAGGTGTTTTCTTGGGTTCAGGATAATATATATGAATAGAAAGAGAGAGAGAGAGAGAGAGAGAGAGAGAAAGAGAACTTACTGGGTATTAGGAAATTGAAATGAGTGGTAATTATAGTTACTTGGCATTTAAAATCAAACAAAAAAATCAGTGAGGTCAGTGATATTTTAAACGTGGTAAAACTTGTGGTAAAAACATAAAACGTCTTGGTTAAAAATATTTGTTTAATTTATATTAATGAGAAATCGGACTATCTTTATCTGTTACAGATAAGTGAGCTTATATTTACTTTTTTCACAGACATGAAAGAGGTTCCTAGTGTGCGTCCATGCGTGTGTGTGTGTGTGTGTGTGTGTGTGTCACAATCACTTGCGTCAAAGAACAAGTATCAGGTTTAGTCGCTCTTGTTGAAACCTGTATTAACTGACGAGATGAGGGACAAAGCAAAAGGATCGATCAGTTTAAGGATGGTAAACTTTTGGTGCCGACTGTGGCACTTGGCACTATTGCTGTGTCTCAAAGGACTCCTACAATGTGGTAAGTCTGAACACAATTTTATTCTAAATCAAAAAAATTCAAATATAATTCTGAATTGACCATTGCGTTTATGTATGTAGGCTGTAGTATTGTCTCCATCACTGACGACACAAAGTTGTACTTAAAATGCTAGGTTACCCCAAAATTAAAACTGTTTAGCGTACTTATCCTCATGTTGACCCAAACCCAATGTGGAAAACAAAATTAATAAACACAAATAAACAAACTGCTGAACGATTTACAATGACTTTCACGATTGCCAGGCTCCGAAACTGACCACAAAAGCTTAAGTGGTTTATACGCCTTGCAAAGTATATTATGAAGCTTAACAATAGTTTTGTGCCATTTAAGTGTTATTTACATTGAGCATAATGTCGTAACAACAACAAAATAAACACGGACGCCCTGTCAGATTAGATCCCGACGCGAAGCTTCCGTGAGGAAGAACCTGCACACGGTGAGGTCATACAAACAAGACGAAATTTTAAGGGATACGGCTTTCACCAAATAAATAAATACCTGGGCGTGAAATATTATTTTGAGTTGAAATATATATATATATATATATATATATATATAATATAAAATGTTGCCGCTTATTAAAGCCTACACGCTCAAAAAGGGTACAAAAGCTGTCACTGGGGTGGTACCCTTTCAAAAGGTACACCTTTGTATATTTTTAACCCCTAAAGCGTCCATATTAATACCTTAAAGATACATATTAGTATCTAAAGTAGGCATATATTAGTACCTAAATGGTATATTAGTAGGCTTATAAAGGGGTACCTTTTCTTTTTTTTTCCTTCTTGAGTGTGTAATCTGTAAACAAAACAATAATTCTGGCAACACTACACTACAAAACAAAACACTACACACATGACAGTACCAATACTACTAAATACTATTATTTTAGTGCCTAGTACTAGCTACAATACTAATAATACCCCATTTAATTTTCTGTATAGTAGGTTTGTTGTGTAGCCTTGTCAGATATGCAGAGGTGGAAAGTAACGAATTACATTTACTTGCGTTACTGTAATTGAGTAGGTTTTTTGTGTACTTCTACTTTTTAAAGTAACTTTTAAATTTTGTAATTTTACTTTTACTTAAGTATGTTTTGATTTACAGTTTTTTTCAATTGCTAACAAGCATTTACCAATACTTGAAGTACTTTTTCTAAACTCTTAACACAGCAACACACCTACATCACACAATTAGCCAAATTGTTCATTTTCTGGCCAAAACCATATTTTGTTAAATAAATATAAAACTCACATTTCAAAATGCTGAATACCATTTTCTACCTATACCAACTCTATCAAAACACAGCAAACCCGATTCAAAAACTAGTCATTCGGTCAAAACATTAGCACTAGTTTCTATCCAACAGAAACATATAGTCAATCATAACACAGTGCCTGTCAAAATACTAACAGCTGATGGCTTTACAAAAGCTGCATTGATTGTCGTGTTTCAGTTCTACCCAAATATAACAGACAATATTTAAATCTATAGTTTTTTTTTTTTTTAAATTTGATTTTACCCTAAACAGAAACCCATTTTACATTTGTAGGTGTTGAATGTGTTCTTTCTTGGCAATATACTATCTAAAATGGAATGAGTCATCATTACTTTATAGAATGTACAATAGAAAAAGATAGGGTCCTCTATGCAGAAATTCGATTGGAACATTGATTGCAATTGCTTTCCAGTGGGTCGGGGTTGGATGTGGATGGTGCCCTATGATAGCTGATGCCAGTGATCAACAGAAATTCCAACATACGTGACCTTTGGTTACTATGCAAGCTTGTTTCCGTCACAGAAAAAAACAAGAAAATATGATTATTATGACCATTTCTATCTCACAATTCGGACGTATATTCTTGGAATTCCAAGTTTACATCTTGCAATTCAGACTTTATCAGAATTGTGAGATAAAAAAGTCACAATTCCCCTGTACCCTTTATATTCCAAGGGAGGCGTAAGCTTTTGTAGGTTCCTCATGTGTAAGGGGGAAAACACAAACATAAAAATGCACAGTCCAGCACACATTCTTACTCCTCTCCCCTACCTTTTCTTCTCCCCTTTTCTGATCCAACTACTCCTCTACCTCTTACAACTATTTCTCTCCCTCTCCCAGACATTATTTTTTCTCTCCTTGATTCTTTGTGTTGTTCTGCATCCACAAAACCAATTCAAAGAGGTCTTTTTATGTTGATGTAATGGAAAGAGCTTCAACTCCTGTTTATTCCTCCAAATGAGAATGGAATCAGCTATTTCTAAATATTTCATTGATCTGTTACTTAAAAATGCTTATTAGTTGTTAAAATATTTTATATAGAAATATTTTTCAATACTTTTGAGCTGCTCTTGTTGCAGAAGTAGAAGCTTTATACTGTATTTAAGGTTTGGAACATTAGATCTTCATTTCTGACATGCTGTGTTTAAGCATTTGTAAAAAAGATAAGAAAGACCTATGATTTTGGTATGAATGTATGTGATGTAAGCTTGTGTGAAAAGAAAATGTAAGCATTTTAGAAACTTATAAATTGACTGAATATTGTGTGAAAACAACATGAATTGTGTTAATGGTATGGCCACAACAGAGAGATGTTGTGCTAATTGTGTTTAGAGTTTTGAAAATGTGACTACAGAATGGACGAAGGGATGTTAGCAACTGAAAAAAACTGTAAGTATTGTACTTAACTACATTTTAAATCCTATCCGTTACTGAGTAAAAATAAAAAAATAGTAAAATTAAATAAACCAAAAAAAAAAAAAAAATTGTGCGTGGAGGGAAAAAGGGGAGCGCGCCCGGAAACTACTGATTGCTTGATGAGCGGGAGAACAAACGCAGTGCGCTAACCCAAGAAAGATGGAGACGGACAAGACAGACACACATGATGTAGACCCAGATGAAAGTGAAATGCTGTTGAATTTGAATTCTTCAGAAACAAACCTATGGCCATATTTACAAGACCACTTTGAATTTAAGTGCAAGAAAGGCAACAGCTTATGCGGTGTAAACTTTGTTTGCCCAAGACGACTGAATTGGCAGCTTACAAAAGCTCAACATCAAACTGCGCAAGCATGTTGAGGTAAGTTAAACATACTTCTTTTTTTTTTTTTTTTACGTAATTATTGTTCTGTTGCGTTGCATCACTGCGTGACATTGCTAATGTTGGTTAGCACTAGGGTTAGAAATTAACAGGAACTTAGGACAAAATTGTCAATGCACATATATATTCACAGTGTCACGATTTACTGAAGTCTATGAAAAGAGTTAGAATAGATCTGCAGATGTCGCGTTAGAATTGGGCATTACTGTATAACCAATCATACACTTTTGTTGAGAATGCGGTGTCCAATCAAAGCGTTTTGATTCGTCACTGAGTTCAATGCGTGAGCTGACTCTGCATTTGCGATTTCTCTCATTATCGTAAGTTAAATGAGAAATTGTAAAAAAATTTTTTTTTTTTGCTGTGAAAGTGCATAACTTGCAGTAGACTCAAGTCGTGGACTGCTACTGAAATAAACAATGTTTTTATTTTATGATCAGTAAAGGTCATTAAACAATATTTTGTTTATTATCAGTAGACAGAATGGCTTATTTTTTTTAATAAAAAATGTTAAAATGTACACCTGTTTATGTATGTATATGAGGTTACAGTTACATCAAATTTAACTGTGTGAAGGTTAACATTCAGTGTGTTTTTTTTGTTTTTTTTTTGGCAGTCTAATATAGCTACTGTTTTTCATAAGCATGTTCTTATCTTCAGCTTAGTCAGCAATAATGTAAAAGACAAAATGTGATGTGTGTAGAAACACACACACACACTCACACACATACATATATATATATATATATATATGAATGTAAAAATTTCAAATTCTGTGTGTTTAATGAACATTTATTTAAATTATAAATATTTTGGTTACAGAGAAAACATCCATTAAAGCTGAAGGCCTTCACTGATTTTGTGGCAGGATGGAAGCGAGCTCTGGAACCACCAGTAATCCCAACCAAACAAGCAAAAATAAGTGATGTAATGGCAGTTGGTGCAAACAAATGTGTGCCACAGGCAAAGGTCGACAAGCTCATGATTAACTTCATTTGTGAGGGTCTTCATCCATTCTCTTTGGTCGAACAACCTGCTTTTAGAGACCTTTTACTTGCACTGAATCCTCAATGCAAAATCATTTCCAGACCAACTCTCCGGAACAGAATTGATGGAGCCGCCAATCAGTTGAAGAAGACTTTGGTGTCGCACCTCAGTAAAGTCATCTATGTTGCCACCACTACCGACTGCTGGACAGCGCACCAGCAAAGTTACATTGGAGTGACAGCTCATTGGATAGATGAAGAAACCTTGGAGCGTAGATCCGCCGCACTTGCATGTCAGAGATTGAAAGGGTCTCACACCTTTGATGTCCTGGCAGGGGCTCTTGATGACATTCATTGTCAGTATAGAATAAGAGGAAAAGTGGTAAGAACCACAACTGACAGTGGCTCAAACTTCAAAGCATTCAGTGTGTTTGGTGAGCAAAGCCAGACCAAGGAAGCAGAGTCCAAATCAGATCAGGACTCTTCTGAAGACCCACAAGCTGTCTACGTGGACACATTAAGCATCCTGGAACAAGACAGTGGTCTTGAGTACCAGCTTCCACCGCATCAAAGGTGTGCATGCCACCTGTTGAATTTAGTTGCCACAACAGATGCTGCCATGGCAGAAAAGAACAATGATACATACAAACGCCTGTCACGTGCAGCCTTTGGAAAATGTCAAGCAATGTGGAACAAATCCGGTCGGTCATACATGGCAGCGGAAATTGTTGAAGATCAATGCAAGCTCCAGCTCATTCGTCCAAATCAGACTAGGTGGAACTCTACATACATGGCTGTGGAGAGAATCATCCGGATCTATCATCCGGAGTATTCTTTTATGTCTATGTGTATATATGACACAGATGATAAACAGTGCTTGAATTTGTTCTGCTTATTCCTTTTTCATACCTATTCCTGCATGAAAGTTGTATGTTTTGCTACACAGGCTGAGCCCAGCTGAAATAGTTTTCCTGACTGAGTATTGCACTGTGATGAAACCTTTGGTGATGGCTCTGAACATCCTTCAGTCTGAGACCAACACACACTTGGGGTGGCTCCTGCCGGTGGTCTTTCAGTTAGAAGCCAAATTAAGCAGACTAGAGACAACTTCCAAGATGTGTCTGCCCCTAATCAGAGCAGTTCAGGATGGTATCGAAAAGCGCTTTGGTGGGATGAGAAAAGATCCTGAACTGATTGCTGCAGCAATCCTTCTGCCAAAGTTCAAGACTACCTGGACTGAGAGGGCTGATATCATAGAAGCAGGTATGATTTCAATATTTTATTTGACGTAAGTGCAGTAAAACCATTCTTTGCAGTTTCTGCATTATGATCAACTCTTTGCCACATTAATCAACTTAATTGTCAGAAATAAGTAATATGCATTGTTGTGTGCTCAACAGGACTTGTCTATGTGAGACAACACCTTGACCAGATGGCAGAGGCCGCAGTGGAGCAAGTTGGGCAACATTCATCAGATGAAGAGGACTTCTTTTCCTCAATGAAGTCCATAAGGTCACAAGGTACAGGAGAGCTAGATGGGTACCTTGCCTGTGTCTCAAACAAAATGGATCTGTTGAACTCATTTCCACACATCAAAAACCTTTCTGTCAAACTCAACACTGGCCTTCCTGCCTCAGCCGCATGTGAGCGTCTGTTCAGTAGTGCTGGACTGCTATTCACTGCAAAGCAAGCTAGGATGAACTCGGCTAACTTTGAAAACCAACTGCTGCTTAAACTTAACAGAAAGTTAATAGATTAAGCATGAACTGTTAAGATATACAGAAGGGCAGGGCAATTAAAAAAAAAAAAACTACCATGTTGTTCATTAGACGTTTGTTATTTGACAGGTCTGTTATCTGACAATGGCACTGTTTTTTCATAAATGCTTGAATGTCCCTGACCCATTTTGACTTACTTTTGCACTACTGTTTTAGTGTTTAACAAAAGGATGCTCTGCTGAATCCACAGTTTATGCCATATTCAGTGGTTGTGATGTTTTATGGGATCATTTGCACTAAAAATGACTTCCCTAAATGTTTTATATGGTTATTTTATTTATTTTTATTGTGTTTCATTTATTTGTTTTATTGCACTTTAATTTGTAAAGTTGTTTCCTCAATTAAAACAACCAGGTTAAATTTATATCCCCATCTTTTTTTTTTTTTTAACTACACTAGAATCACCCACCCACCACTGTTGTTCAAAAAAATAAAAAAAAAATTACTCAGTAAATTGTACTCCGAGTAAAATTTTAGAAGAGTTACTTTTAATTTTACTTGAGTAGATTTTTTGGTCAGTACTTTTACTTGTACTTGAGTAAAATTTCATTGAAGTAACAGTACTTTTACTTGAGTAGCATATTTTATTACTCTTTCCACCTTTGCAGATATGTGCTTCCCTTCCCTTTAAAGCTTCCCTTTTCACAGACTGTGATGAGACATTTCCACATCGTAAATCTATCAGAGATTGGTTACACTTTACTTTATGGTGTTTTTGTTACAGTGTTGTTGTACACTGTAGTACTTAGTAATATTAATTAACAACATATATTTACTATAGAGTTAAGATTAGGTTTGGGCTTAGGTTTAGTGCAAGTTATGCAATTTACCCGCATTACTATTAAGTGGGCTACATGTAGAACACTGTGAAATAGATTGTTGTCCTTTTTTTTAGAAACAATATAATACTGTTGTTCTAAAGGCTATTTTCTTGGCATTAATTTAACTAGTTAAAACGTTACAACTGTTGTGGGTCTTGATACAGAAAACTCATGTTTTTTGCATAATGATGTATTTAGAAGTTAATGGCCAAATATCAGGAAGTTAGATATTAATTACTCATTAATTAGGCTACTGCCTTTATCAAACTGTTGGTCTATAACTGCCATTTTTTTCCCTTCTATGTTTGTGGAGCTACAGTTCTTGTGGGTAATTTTAGCTGTTAGAGTGTGCATGGGTCTGCATTTTGAATTTCCACCAGATATAGTAAAACATTCATGAACGTTTGTAATACCAATATCAATATATATTTTTCTTCTTACCCTACCAGTTTGGATCACGTTTACCTTGATAATATGGGTTTAGTTTAAATGTGTTTTGGCAACAAGAGCCGCAGTTCTGTTTTGTTTTGACCTCTGGGTTGGGTTAAATGTTTGACCCAGCGTACTGGGCTTTGTTTTGTTTTTGTTTGTTTGTTTGTTTGTCTCAATTATTATTTAAAACATCTACTGCTGGGTTAATTCTTTTCTACATTAATGACAATCAGTCTCAGTCAACAGTAAAACACCTGGACACGTTGTGTCCGAGTGTATTTTGCTATAGATTATTAAATACACTTAATAATATTTTAGCAGAATATTAAGTCTTATATTTATCTTTTGTGATATATGGCCCCGATATGTTTTTGAGATTCCCCCTTAGGGTGTTAAAAGCTGTTTCATTAATGGGATTTTTTTCCCCATCTCCATTACACTTAGTTTTTTGTGATGACTATGGCAAAAGTGGAAACAAGATCACACTTACACCAAGCATCCGTGGAAAGCCCGAAGAAATACTGGGGACACATAATGGCAATAAGGTTCTGGAGCATGACGGTAATGAGGTGGTGAAATATGGCTCATTTAAAGACCGTGTAGATGTTGATTTTGAAACAGGACAGCTCACAATAAGAAAACTAAACAGCCAAGACAGTGGAAAATATCACTCCAAAATTTAGATCAATGGGCAGGCACAAAACTCCAATTATACATTGCTGGGTAAAAAACAACCTAGCGCTGGGTAAAATATGGACATACCCAGCAATTGGGTTGTTTTGACCCAGCGATTGGGTTTTTTGACCCAGCGGGTTACTACCTGGGTTACTACCCAGAAAGTTGGGTTAAATATTTAACCCGACCACTGGGTATGTCCATATTTTACCCAGCGCTAGGTTGTTTTTAACCCAGCAGTTTTTAGAGTGTGTATCATGAACAACAAAAACTTTACATAAGTTCTGACGTTTTACAAAAGAGACATTTGTACATGAAATTGTGCAAAAGAGATATTTTGTGCATTCAATTGTGCAGAAGAGAGATTTTGAGGGAAGCAGCGCATAGTGCAATGCACAAATAAACATATATAATCCGATTGAGTATTTGTAGCAGCAAGTGTTTATAGAAAGTGTCTAATGTACATACTAATAATCATTCAACATAATACCTTTAATGCAAAGGCTTGTTCTGTTTCTTGAATGGTTATGTTTGCAGGTGGAGTAAACCTTGCTGTGCTTGTTCCAGTCTTAATAGTAACAGTGCTTCTCATTATTCTGCTTGCTGTGCTGACATTATACCTCACAGACAGTACGTAAAAGGCAAAAGTGTAGGTGCCATGAAAAAGTGTTCAACAAATCATCTTCAAAGTTAACATAAATTTCTTACAAAAATGATATTACACAAATTAACATCATTTTCTTTTTGTTATGTAAATGCTTGAGAAGCAGGGGAGTCTGAATGGGAAAAAATGGACCCTGAAAATGGTGAGATAAGAGTTTGTACTCATTTTTGAAAAATTCTATTTCAAATAGTCTTATAAAAACAGAAATAGCAGTTTGTTTAGTAAGCTTTTTTCTGTTAATAGCTCTAGTTAGCAATTGCTTGTTGACTGTGCAGAAACTGTGTGCCCCTAAAAATGTGATCCAAAATGTGTTTTGTCATTTTGTATATAATCCCCCTATATATTAAATTTACTCTACATTTTAATATTTTCGTGAATGTAAGTTATACCACATTATAGTGTTGGTCGTTATCTGCTTCACTTTAAGTTTATGGGAGATAAGCCATTGATTTCAAAGTGGCAATGATCTAATGCTCTAAGCACATTATTTTTGGTTCCATCTGAATGTTGGAATTCATCAAACAATATTTGCAAAATTTGTGTGGTAGCCTGTCTTATTATTTGAAGATTGGATGAGGTTTTTAAATAGGTAGGGCTTGCAGTGAGTGACCAATACATGACAGGACTTCATTTATAAGCACAGCTGTACACAGAGTGTTCTGAATGCAGTTAATAGATCATGAGCATTTGTATAATAAAAATATTTTTGTATAATAATAATAATAATCATAAAATGTTTTCTGTTAATGTAGGTGAATGCGACAACTTGTTGATAAATGTCCCAACAGAGACTATGCCAGGTAACAAAAGAATTATTATTATTATTACCATTATTAGTAATAACATTGTAACTAGACATGTTGACATCACATTGCTCAAATTACTATAAACTGTTATTGAGAGTGAATGACTTTCAAGGTTGACACTTAAACCTGTTGTTAATGTCTCTAAATGGTTTGTTTTAGGTTCATCTGATGCCACACTTCCTTGTTGCACCAGACTGACCACTCTAAAAGAATCTATTGCTGATAAAAAATGGGATCACGACAGTGAATCAGAGAATTTGGGCAAAACTCATGAAGGACAAAAACTTTTGAAGGCAAGTCCGCGAACTGCTATAACAGAAAAAAACAAAGAGGACACAGGAAATACAAATGAAGGAGAATTAGACAAAAATGAGAACAATGGTGAAAATGCAGGTGAAGCAGAAGAAAATACTAACAGCAAACCTGATGAAACACAGAGACAGAAAACTGAAGATGCAAATAAAAATGATAAAGACCAGACACCTGAAGAGAAAAAAGAGACAGACAGCACGAACACAGGTAAAATACAGATTATATGCTTGTCTAGAGCAGTGGTTTTCAAACCGGTCCTGCGAGCACCCCCAACAATGCACATTTTGTAGGTCTCTCATATCTGACACACCCATTTCAGGTCTTGCTGTCTCCACTAACGAGCTGATGAGTTGAATCAGGTGTGATGAGGGACACACTGAAAATGTGCAGTGTTGGGGGTTGCTCATAGGACTGGTTTGAAAATGGTTTGAAACCAAAGAGAAACAAAACCTTGCTTGCTTTGTATTTAAATTAACCTTGAATGAGCTTTAAGAGCTTTGACTTTGTTCATCTGTTTTGTAGTTTTATTTATTTATTTATTTATTTATTTTTGTTGTTGTTTTTGTTTGTTTTTTGGTTTTTTGGTTAAAGAAATAGATCAAAAATAAAATTTGGTCAATTTGCTTCATACTTATGCCACCAATAAGATAGATATTATGACAATGACAATTTGAAGAATCTTCACACAGCTCTATTCAAGACAAATCTGTCAAGCTCCACAAACTACAATAAAAAGCATGGTAAAAGTGATTCATGTGGCTGTACATGCTTTTCCTTTCAATAAGTATGAAGCCATATCATAGCTTTATGAGATGAGCAGACCTAAATATTATACACTGAAATCTCAAGTCAAATTTACCACCAGAAATCAGTTTTGATGTTAGTGATGTTTAATGATGTCATTGGTGTCCAGCCTGATGTCATTCATCAAGAGGTGTCATATTTGATTGAGATCCGCAGCATTTTCACTGAAAAACCATTTAAACTTCAGTCTGTTTATCACACCAAACTATTACATGGTTTAGGGAGACTAAATAGAACTCATGAGATGTATAGACTACTTTTATCATACTTTCATGGTGATTTTATGGTGTTTTTTGTCCTTTTTAAAGCTTTTTAGTCATGGGCATTGTGTGGCAACAGCTGTGTGAATATTTCCAAAATACTCCTTTTGTATTATACAGAAAAAAATAAGGTTTTAAAGCAGAACTCAGTTTCACAAACAATAACCTACTATTATTTATTTATTTATTTATAATTATTATTATTATTTTTTGCAAACATAGAGACTGAGTCCACAGTCTTCTGTGACAGAAAGAAGTGCAATGGACACAGGAAATGTAGAGGAACAACTGCACACAAATGAAAATAACAGCCAAAATGAAAAGTGTGAACAGTCACCAGAGGAGCAGAACAAGAGCCTGTTTTAGACAAATCACTGCAGAAATATATTTCTGATCTGATATGTTTGATACCCATTTTTTAGCTGAACCTTTTAATTCACTTTCACATAGTGAATCTTCCAGTGATCCTGTGGTTTAGTTTCTGCCTTTTCATCTGATTCAGAAATTTGATATTGATTTGGTAATTTAAAGAAAGTCTTTTGAATTAGTAGATGAGGTTTCTTATCTTGTTCATTTTTGTTATAGATTCACCATCAGACCTGGAGAAGGAACCTACAAACATCATCTGTCAGACCATTGAAACACAAGATGGATGATCGTAAATAAGATCCTAGCACCAGCCAGTCCACCAACTAGCATCTTTCAACAGCTTGCAACATTAACACAAAAGACCACTTATTGATAATTCCAATTTAGGAAGGAGTTTGTCAATTTTGGGTAAGAAACCCAAGATTAATGGTCAAAGACACAGCACATCATGACCATCACATGAGGACAATCATTAGTAGAGACTTTGTTGGGTAGGTTCCCCCACCCAGGACAAAGACTAGGCCTTCTAGACCTTATGACCTTTCGTTCCTCACAGAACACATCCTCACATTCACAGAACGGACAAAGACTGTCTATTACATATGTAGATGCACCAAAATGATGCTTAAAAGGACTTATAAATGAATATTAGTCCATTGGATAATTCCCTATCATGTATGTAACCCACACATTTGTCTTTCATGTTCTAATCACTTATTGAGTATGTCCTTTTAATAACCATTAAATAGCTTAAGGGTTTATATTTTTGTTTGGTATGCCTGAGCTTGAAATTGCTTTCTTGAAACATTTCTATCATTCAATTCTTTGTAAAATGTATTATATTCTTATTATAGAAATCATGTCCAAATTATACTCTGCAAGAGTGGGAAAATTCAGACCATGTGACTAATGAGATAACATGTTGATTTTTGTATTGGGAGGAGAAACATAGTAACACCCCGAGCTAAAATGATGTCTAATTGGTCAAGACACCATTTGGGATGTGTCCAACAGCAGCGTTCAAAAACTCAGAAACCTAAAACCTGTGTGAATGTGTGAATGCGTGTTTATGTGCTAGATTAGTTTATATGTCTTAGTTTTATCCAGTCTAATTTATATTGAAAAGAAGAAGAAAGTGTCTTGTGTTTTGTGCTTAAAAGTTAATATGTTACAACTGCCGATCTTGTTACCTTGCTAATAAATAGTGTGACTTTATTTTGGATATTAGCAGTAGTCCACTGCAGATTTGATGTTATGCGGCTCGCTCAGTGAATCGCTGGCCGACTAAATTGGCCTGTTTCCCTTATATTACACAGACCCAGACCAGACACATAGTAACACGAAAGAAGTAAACACATTTCTTGAAGTGGAGCAGAAGGACAAAGAAGTTTTAACAAATGAGGAACCAAAAGGTGGACTGATCAACGATGATGATGGTGAACAGAGAGACAAATGTGAGTCAGAGCAAGGCATGAAGGAGAAAATTTATGTTCCAGGAAATAACGAGACAAAACATAACAAACTTTTATCTGTGCCAGAGGACAAGAAAATAGAATAGAGAGACCAACAGCTACTCAAAAAGTCCAACCAAGGAAAGTCATAGTTGAAAAATCAAGAAACAGGATTTGAACAAACAGTGCAGTATACAATGCAATAATACAGTTAATAGTGAGGGAGGTGAAGTGGGCTCAGTTTTATCAGCTGTGAAAGAGGAACACAACATCATTTGTTAACTAGAGCCACATGAAGATAGTAATGTCATTGTCAGAGAGAAAACTGAAGGACCATCAAAAATAACAGAAGAGAGCAAAAAAGAGCAGGTGTAATAGTCCAAAAAATTTGCATAAAACTAGTGTTGTCAATTACAATTAATTTAGTATAATTTATTTTAGAAAATTAATTGTACTATATTAATAAATGTACATGTTTTTTTGCATGTGTAAAAAACAACAACAACAACAAAAAAAAACAGACACAGTTTAGTCACAGTGCAACTATTAGAACTAGGGCAGATGGAATACAGAAACACATCCTCTGTAAAAGTCTACTGTTGGCCAGTGAAAGAATTCAGCGGACATAAACAATATACTGACTTAAACAGTCACTTTTGGTCTGCTCAGTGTATCACTCATCTCTTGAAGAAGAGAAGGAGGGGATGGTGGCTTTTGCCAGAATGATATCTGAGGTGTAATGAAATTACTCTAATTGCTCAGATTTCTGAACAGGTTATTTGTATCAAATGAATTTAGCACACACAATCAAGCTCCCAATACCAGTGCAGCTGAAAATGACTTGCTGTCATTCTTTTGGTGCAATGCTGCCATCTGAAAGAAATGAAAAAACCTATGGAAAGAAAGGCAAAGTGCAAATCCATTATGCAGTCCCATGGTCAAATGTGGATAACTACACATAGGGTGCAACAATAGTAATTTCTGTTATCATTCAACAATCAGAACACACTCCTTTTGGCATACTCGTTGCTCCAGGCTGTCTCACAAATTCAGTATTTGCTGATAATCCATATAATTTGTGTGATATTTCCTGGTTGCATTTAGTGTTAATATTATCATGGATATTAGGGGAAAAAAATAGTTTTTCATGTTTTTAGCATTCTACCAAAATAGTGACATGTTTAGCTTTTGGGAATACATACTGGTCAAGCTCAGGTACTCAAAAAATAATAATTATGGGTAGAATATACATAGTTATCACAAAATGTTAATAATAAAAATGTTAAACAATAATGAGCTTTTTTTGGATAAAAAAAGTCCCTTATGCCATAATAGTATTTTTTTTTTCTTAAAACAATAACAAAACAATTATTGATGAATAGAGTATGTCAATAATTATTAAGAACGTGCTTTTTTGTGCCCATTTTTGCAAACAGGATGGTAAATAATACAAACAGTATGCTTAATACTTATATATGCGGTTAATGCTCCTCACCTCACAAAAGTATGCCAAACATTTAATGTTGCTGTCAAATTATTATTTGAAATGACTGTCTAGGGTGGAACACCATTGTTGTGGAACACAACATCATTGTCCTGCATGGTTTGCCATCTGTAATGTGTGGAACTGCACCTATATAAACCTATATGGCTTTTGCTTTAAACATTTTGGTAAATTAATAAATAAGTAAATTAATTTGGTAAATGTATTTGTTTACAGGCACTATTTATACACAAAACTTAATATTTACACATTTCTGTTTTTTTTTTCTTTCCGTGTCTTCTGCTTACAGTTTGTGATATAACTGTAGTATCACATGATTTATATGTAAGATTAGATGCAGTTTAGCCTAGTCTTTAACATAATTTAAAAATATACTTGTGGAAGGTGATTACTTTGCATTGCGCACATGATACAATGGAATGCATATATCAATAAAAAGTGTGTAAAATGCAAAATAGTATTTTTAATGTCTATTTAATGTCTATTATCTCTGTTTAAATGATAAAGAAGACCTAATTATATAATTAAAGCCATTTCTTATAAATATGTGACTAATTTTTAGAGAAAATATGAGTAAGTAAATCATAGAGACAAAAAAAGTCACTGGAATGATAACAGGAATGATCCATAAAGGTGTGTCACCTTCTATCTCCGCCCACAGTTTCAAAGGTCACTCAGTTGCCTTTTTTCGTTTTACTTTCTTTTTTGTTTTTTAGCCTTGACTGTTGAGATGTGTGTGTTTTAAATCGCCATTACCTAGCACCCCACACACTGGATTAAACAAGAAACGAGGGAAGATGGCAGTTATTAAGTTTTTGGTTTACATTACATATTTCTGTTCTTCTCAAGGTAAGTCCAAAATCTTTTTAAACATCAAGTGGAGGTGAAGTAACTCGTAATACAAGGAAAGACAGTTTTTTTTAGCCTAAACCTGCCAGGTGCAATCAGGGCCGCATTAAGACCTCACTGGACCCTGGGGCTAGTAAGTAAAAGTAAAAATAAGGTTACTGAAGACAACAGCCACAAATTACAATAGAAAAAAATAAAATAAATAAATAAATAAATAATGATTCAGTGATTCAGTCAGCAATTTGTTTCTAATGTTTGACACAAATGGCAGCAACAGCAGCTATATTAGGCTGCTTTAGAGGAATAATTAACACAAAAATGTAAATTCTGTTGTTCTGCATGACTTTCCTTCTGCTGTTGAACACAGAAGAATAATAGTTGGAGCAATACTGGTAACCAAACAGTTGCTGGACCCCCATGACTTCCATAGTATCACAACATGAGGACCAGAAACTTTCTGGTTACGAACATTCTTCAAAATAGAATGCATTTGCCAAAATGAATTCTGCTTTGCTGCTTAATGTCCATAAATTACAAATCCAGGTTGACAGATGGCGGCTCACTTGTCTGGTGTTGTTGAAACGAAAACAGGCATTCACAGAAATGTTGCCTTAATAGGCCTAAATCGTAGTTAAAAGAATTGTGGAATTGGTTATTTTAGAGTGTAACATTTTAGGCATAATTGAAGCCAGAATATCAGGAATAAAAGTTGAATGTGTGTAAACTTGGCTGCATTTTCTGTTTGAATTAGAGACTTTGATTTGTTGTTGTTGACAATATTATATTTGCTGTGAGCCAACAAACATCATAGGGTGGCAACATCTCGAGGTCCTTCACCCCAAAATCAAAAGAATGAAATAATGAATTATATTTTGCAAAACAAAGATCAAATCTATTGCCATTAAGAATATTAATTAAAGAAAAAAAACAACAACAACAGCAAAACTACATACATTAAACCAGATATGTGTTTGAGATTCCCCCTTAGGGTGTAAGAAGTTGTTTCACCAATGGGATTATTTTTTTTTCATCTCCTTTATATTTAGTTTTATGTGATGACTATGGCGAAAGTGGAAACGAGATCACACTTACACCAATCATCCGTGGAAAGCCTGAAGAAATTCTGTGGAAACATAATGGCAACAAAGTTCTGGAGTATGACGGGAATGAGGTGGTGAAATATGGCTCATATAAAGACCGTGTAGATGTTGATTTTGAAACAGCACAGCTCACAATAAGAAAACTAAACAGCCAAGACGGTGGCAACTATGTCTCTGAAATCTGGATCAATAGGAAGATTCAAACCACCAGTCATACATTGACAGTTTTGGGTAAGATATCTATATATCGCAGATGATTATGTGCAGATTAGTGCCTAGTAGTGTCCTGCAATGTAGAATTGTAAATAGACCACTTACCGTATATATATATATAAATTGTAATTGTTGATTGATAATCTCAAAATGACTAAATGTGTATGTCGTAGATGCTCTGCCAGAGCCTCTGGTGACCTGTGAAGTGGATGAGACCTCAAATTTGAAAAAACTGTCCTGTTCAGTGGAATCCCAGACTCAGCCAAGCTATGAATGGAGTGGACCTGATATAAAACAGCCGGGACCAACACTTCTTGTTGATGAACAGGAGGAAAAGCAAGACTCAGTCTATACCTGCACTGTGAAGAATAAAGCTGCAAGCAGGACCACGGACTTTACTCTCCAAGACTGCCACACAGGTTTGCTAGTAAATCAATGAACACAACACACTGAAACTTTAATGTAGAGGCTTGTTCAATTTCTTGAATGGTTTTTGTTTGCAGGTGGAGTAAACCCAGCTGTGCTTGTTCCAGTCTTAATAGTAACAGTGCTTCTCATTACTCTGCTTGCTGTGCTGGTATTATACCTCTACAGACGTAAAAGACAAAAATGTAAGGTGCCATGAAAAGTGTTCAACGCATCATCTTCAAAATACATATTTAATTAACATCAATTTCTCACAAAATCTATATTACACAGATTAAAATAATTTTCTTTTTGTCATGTAAATGTTCGAGAAGCAGGGGAGTCTGAACGTGAAAAAAATTACCCTGAAAATGGTGAGATAAGAGGTTGTTTTTATTTTTTAATTATTTCAAATAGTCTTATGAAAACAGAAATGGCAGTTTTTTAGTACTGTTTTTTTCTTTAGTAGCTCTAGCAATTGCTTGTTGACTGTGCAGAAAGTGTGGCTTCCCTAAAAATTTGATCAGAAATGTGTTTTGTCATTGTGTATATAATCCCTCTATATATTACATTTACTCTGCATTTTAATATCTTTGTGAATGTAAGTTATACCACGTTATAGTGCTGGTCGTGATCTGCTTCACTTTAAGTTTATAGGAGATCAAGTCATCAAGTCAAGTCATTGATTGATTTCAAAGTGGCAATGATCTAAGGCTCTAAGCACATTATTTTTTATTCCATCTGAAAGCTGGAATTCATCAAACAATATTTGCATACTGTATAATTTGGGTGGTAGCCTGTGTTATTATTTGAAGATTCGATAGTTAATAGACCATAAGCATTTGTATAATAAAACTCTTTTACTATAATAATAATAATAATAATTATAATAAATGTTTTCTTTGAATGTAGGTGAATGCGACAACCTTTTGATAAATTTCCCAACGAAGACTATGCCAGGTAACAAATGATGTATTATTATTATTACCATTATTAGTAATAACATTGTAACTAGACATGCTGACATCACATTTGTTGCTCAAATCACTATAAACTCTTATTGAGAGTGAATGACTTTCAAGGTTGGCACTTGAATCTGTTGTTAAGGTCTCTGAATGGTTTGTTTTAGGGTCATCTGATGCCACACTCCCTTGTCACTCCAGACCTACCACTCCAAAAGAATCTATTGCTGATAAAAAAGGGGATCATGACAGTGAATCAGAGAATTTGGGTAAAACACATGAAGGACAAAAACCTTTGAAGGCAAGTCCACAAACTGCTATAATAGAAAACAACAAAGAGGACACAGAAAATACAAATGAAGGAGAACTAAACAAAAATGAGAAAAACAGTGAATATGCAGATGAAGCTGAAGAAAAGGCTAACAGCAAACCTGATGAAACAGACAGAGAAATAGAGAGCCAGAAAACCTCACAAACCCAAGAAGAAATGGAGAAAGAGGAAAGTCAGATATTGAAAAATGAAAGGGAAAATAAGGAGGAGTCACCTGAGGAGCAGTTTGAGACACAAGGAGAGCAGAATAAAAATGAAAATGCAGATAAAAATGAGGATGACCAGACAAAAAAAGAGAAGAAAGAGGAAAATGAAGAGATGAACAGCCTGAACACAGGTAAAATACAGATTATATGCTTGTCTGGAAAATGGTAAGAGTTTCTATTCACTTTGGAAATTTTCTTCTTTGCTTGATTTTGTATTTCTACAAAACTAAAGTTATATAATTTTTCGTTATATACTTAAGCGTAATTAAAATAATTTCAAAAAGTCTTATAAAAACCAAAATAGCAGTTGTTTTATTAACCTTTTTTCTTTTAGTAGCTGTAGTTAGCAATTGCTTGTTGACTGTGCAGAAAGTCTGGCTTCCTTCTTTTAAAAAAATTGATCAGAAATGTATTTTGTCATTGCATATATAATATATACTCTATATATATAATATTCTCTGCATTTCAATATTTTTATGAATGTAAGTTATACCACATTATAGTGCTGGTTGTGATCTGCTTCACTTGAAGTTTTTGGTAGTTTTTGAAGTTTCTGAAGTAAATTATTAACTACTATTATCATTGTTAGTAATAACAGTGTAAATAAACATGTTGACATCACATTTGTTGCTCAAATCACTATGAACTCTTAATGAGAGTGAATGACTTTCAAGGTTGACACTTGAATCTGTTGTTAAGGTCTCTGAATGGTTTGTTTTAGGTTCACCTGATGCCACACTCCCTTGTCACTCCAGACCTACCACTCCAAAAGAATCTATTGCTGATAAAAAATGGGATCACGACAGTGAATCAGAGAATTTGGATAAAACACATGGACATTTGAAGGCAAGTCCACAAACTGCTATAACAGAAAACAACGAAGAGGACACAGGAAATACAAATAAAGGAGAACTAGACAAAAATGAGAAAAACAGTGAATATGCAGATGAACCCGAAGAAAAGGCTAACAGCGAACCTGATGAAACAGACAGACAAATAGAGAGCCAGAAAACCTCACAAACCCAAGAAGAAATAAAGAAAGAGAAAAGTCCGATATTGAAAAATGAGAGGGAATATAAGGAGGAGTTTACTGAGGAGCAGACTGTGACACAAAGAGAGCAGAATAAAAATGAAAATGCAGATAAAAATGTGGATGACCAAACACCTGAAGAGAAAAAAGAGAAGAAAGAGGAAAATGAAGAGATGAACAGCCCAAACACAGGTAAAATACAGATTATATGCTTGTCTGGAAAATAGTAAGATGAGAGTTTCTACTCACTTTGGAAATTTTTGAAAATTACAATTTCTTCTTTGCTTGATTTTGTTTTTCTACAAAACTAAAGTTATATAATTTTTCGTTATATACTTTAGCTTAATTAAAATCATTTCAAATAGTCTTATAAAAACTGAAATAGCAGTTGTTTTAGTAACCTTTTTTCTTTTAGTAGCTGTAGTCAGCAATTGCTCGTTGACTGTGCAGAAAGTCTGTCTTCCTTCTTTAAAAAATTGATCAGAAATGTATTTTGTCATTGTATCCCCATTGTAATCCCTCTATATATTAAATATTTTCTGCATTTCAAAATTTTTGTGAATGTAAGTTATATTACATTATAGTGCTGGTCGTCATCAAGTTTTGGGGAGATAGCTAAACCATTGATTTCAAATGGGGCAATGATCTAAGGCTCTAATCACATTATTTTTGGTTCCACCTGAAAGCTGGAATTCATCAAACAATATTTTCATACTGCAGAATTTGCTTGGTAGCCTGTCTTATTATTTGAGGATTGGATGAGTCTTTTAAATAAGCAGGACTTTCAACGAGTGACCAAAACCTGACAGTCCTTTTCATTTATAAGTACAGCTGTACACAGAGTGGTCTAAACACTCAAATATATCATGCTAATAACTGTCAGGGTTGTCGTCGTGTGCAGGAACGAACAGTAGGAGAACGAAGATCCAAACCATGCAGGTTTATTTAAACAATCAAAAACGTACATAAACAGACGAACACCAGCAGGGAAACGCAACCACAACGAAAACACAGTAAAACAAAAATCACCAACAATGACCTGGGGAAACAACCAACCTTAAATACACAGAAACAGGGGAGTGGTTACAAACGAGCAAACGAGGGGAAGTACAAATATGGGCAAGACTAAACCAACATAATCAAAACCTAGGGGGGGGACACGGACTAAAACAAATACACTAGAAACAGAAGGGAAAAAACACTAGGAAAAACAAGACAAAACAGAACATAATCCTGACAGTAACAGAGTTAATAGAGCATGAGCATTTGTATAACTAAATATTTTTATATAATAAAAATGTTTTATATTAATGTAGGTGATAACCTGTTGAAAAAAGTCCCAACAGAGGCTATGACAGGTAACAAATTATTTACTATTATTTTCATTGTTAGTAATAACAAATGGTCGAATGTTAAAAATGTAACTATGCTGACATCACATTTGTTGCTCATATCATTATAAACTTTCAGCTCTTGAGAGTGAATGACTTTCATGGTTGACACTTGAATCTGTTGTTAAGGTCTCTGAACGGTTTGTTTAGGTTCATCTGATGCCACACTCCCTTGTCACACCAGACTGACCGCTCCAGAAGAAACTTTTGCTAATAAAACATTGGATCACAACAGTGAATCTGAGAATGTGGGTGAAAAAAATGAGAAAAATGCTGAAAATGCAGATGAAGCAGAAGAAAATGCTAACAGCAAACCTGATGAAACACAGAGCCAGAAAACTGAAGATGCAGATAAAAATGATAAAGACCAGACACCTGAAGAGAAAAAAGAGAAGGAAGAGGAAAACAAAGAGACAGACAGCCCAAACACAGGTAAAATACAGATTATATGCTTGTCTAGAGCAGTGGTTTTCAAACCCATTTCAGGTCTTACTGTCTCTACTAACGAGCTGATGAGTTGAATCAGGTGTGATAGATAAGGAACACACAGAAAAGTGCAGTGTTGGGGGTGCTCACAGTATTTAGAATTAGTAGATGAGGTTTCTTATCTTGTTCATTTTTGTTTTTTGTTCATTTTAGATTCACAAGCTGACCTGGAGGAGGAACCTACAAACATCAGTGTAGCAGAGCGAGTCAGGCAATTTGATAATCTATTCAGACCACTGGAAACACAAGATGGATGATAGTAAATAAGATCCTAAGATTCCACAGAACGGACAAAGACTTTCTTTTACATATGTAGATGCACCAAAATGATGCTTAAAAGGACTTATAAATGAATATTAGTCCATTGCATAACTCCCTATCATGTATGTAACCCACACATGTCTTTCATGTTCTAATCACTTATTGTGTATGTCCTTTTAATAACTATTGAATATAGCTTAAGAGTTTATAATTGTGTTTGGTATGCCTGAGCTTAAAACATTTCTATCATTTAATGATGACGACACCCTAGAACAGGTCAAAACAGATGTCAAAGATGTTTCATGAAATGCCATTAAAGCTGTCAGTGTCATGATCGGGGCTGTGGGTCTTCCCTCAGCCTCTCGAGGTCGCTGTTCCCCTTGCACTGCACTCCCCTGATTGTTCACGTCTGTCTTGTCATTTGCACTGATTACGCTCACAGTTGTTCACACTCTGGACTATTGTATAAGAACTCTCACTTCTCACTCCTGTTGAGGTCTGCATTGTCTTTTGTCTTCGTGTGTGTTTCTGTTCGGTTTGTTTTTGATCTTTGATTCTAGTTGTGTTGTGCCGTGTTGGCCTTTTGGTTTATGTTCATTTGTGTTTTAGTTTCATTAAAATATTTTCCTTTCCTGCATTTTGGACCCGGACCTCTTTTCTTAGTACATCCAACGTGACAGACAGTGTGCATTTGTACTCAGACCAACTTTTAGAAATAGGGCAGATGGAATACAGAACCTCATCCTGTGTAAAAGTCTACTTCGGACAAACCCAATTGGACAAAGGATTGGTGTGGACTGTTGACCAGTGAAAGAATTTAACATATATATGTATTGACTTAAACAGTCAATTTTGGTCTGTTCAGTGTATCACTCATCTCATGAAGAAGAGAAGGAGGGGATGGTATTATGCTTTTGGCAAAATGATATCTGAGGTGTAATGAAACTGCTCTAATTGCTCAGATTTCTGGACAGGTTAAATGAATTTAGCACACACAATCAAGCTCCCAATACCAGTACATCTTAAATGTGGATAGCTACACATAGGGTGCAATAGTAGTAGTTTCTGTTATCAGTTACCTATTGGAACGCCTCTGTTGTGCCCATTTTCGACCCCTGACAAATTAATACTCCCTCTCGTTGAAATCGCTACCTGATTGCCTAACCCTAACCCCTCCCCCGCACCTAACCCTAAACCTACCAATACTAGGGGGGTAGTAATCTGACGGGGGTCAGAATTCGGCATAACACCTCCTATCGGCACTCCTTTCGGCATACCCATTGCTCCAGGCTTCAGCTACCCTTGTCTTACAAATTCAGTATTTGCCATATAAATTGTGTGATATTTCCTGGTTGCATTCAGTGTTAATATTATTATCTTTTTTGTTGCTGTTGTTGTTGTTTGTTTTGTTCTGTTTTTAAAAAAGACCCCATTTTTTCATGTTTTTAGCATTCTACCACATTAGTGACCTGTTTAACTGTCCCTCAGCAGCAGTATCACAATGATGGGTCAAGTAAACTAGAAAGTGGAATCAGCTGTGAAGCAGTGTCAGCATGTTCAGAGAAATCAAATATTACAGATGCAAATCAAGACATGAACTGATCAGCGATGATGCAGAGATTATGCTTCTTTATGCTTTATGATTATGCTTTTTTTTTTTTTTCGCAAAAGAACAAGAACCATTCAGAACCAGTTGTCCTCACTTCTGTTACTGAAAAAAATGGGATAAGAAAACATGGGGCAGGTGGGTGGGTAGTATGCGTCATTTGGATGCGTAGAATATGGGATAATAATGTCTTCGTTTATTCAATCCAGAATCAAATATTTTTGTAAACTTCTTTCAATTGTTTATACCACAAATTTAACAAATTAAAAATTGAGATTTTGAGTTTTATTTAATAAAAATAATCTAAACATTAAACGTATTCTTGGCCGATTCTTGAATTTGCCCTAAAACAGGATTTACAGGACTGCTACTTTTTAAAGGTTTCTCAAATTGTTATATATGTCCAGATGCCTATATTCAGCTTACGCCATGTTTCCAACATTTTTCAAAATATTTTCTTTTGTGTTCCACAGTAAAGTATACAACACTGGGTTGAATATATGATGACAATTTTTGGGTGAATTATCACTTTAAAGGTGTTTTCTTGGGTTCAGGATAATATATATGAATAGAGAGAGAGAGAGAGAGAGAGAGAGAGAACTTACTAGGTATTGGGAAATTGAAACGAGTAGTAATTATAGGTACTTGACATTTAAAATCAAACAAAAAAAATTAAAAGAGGTCAGTGATATTTTAAACTTGGTAAAACTTGCGGTAAAAACAAAACGCCTTGGTTAAAAATATTTGTTTAATTTATATTAATGAGAAATTGGACTATCTTTATCTGTTACAGATAAGTGAGCTTACATTTACATTTTTCACAGACATGAAAGAGGTTCCTAGTGTGCGTCCGTGCGTGCGTGTGTGTGTGTGTGTGTGTGTGTGTCACAATCAGTTGCGTCAAAGAACAAATATCAGGTTTAGGCGCTCTTGTTGAAACCTGTATTAACTGACGAGATGAGGGACAAAGCAAAAGGATCGATCAGTTTAAGGATGGTAAACTTTTGGTGCCGACTGTGGCACTTGGCACTATTGCTGTGTCTCAAAGGACTCCTACAATGTGGTAAGTCTGAACACAACTTTATTCTAAATCCAAAAATGTAAAATATAAATCTGAATTGACCATTGCGTTTACGCATGTAGGCTGTAGTGTTGTCTCCGTCACTGACGACACAAAGTTGTACTTAAAATGCTAGGTTACCCCAAAATTAAAACTGTTTAGCGTACTTATCCTCATGTTGACCCAAACCCAATGTGGAAAACAAAATGAATAAACATAAATAAACAAACTGCTGAACGATTTACAATGACTGTCACGACTGCCAGGCTCCGACACTGACCGCAAAAGCTTAAATGGTTTATACGCCTTGCAAAATATATTATGAAGCTTAACAATAGTTTTGTGCCATTTAAGTGTTATTTACATTGAGCATAATGTCGTAACAACAAAATAAACACGGACGCCCTGTCAGATTAGATCCCGACGCGAAGCTTCCGTGAGGAAGAACCTGCACGCGGTGAGGTCATACATGTGAAACAAGACGAAATTTTAAGGGATATGGCGTCCACCAAATAAATAAATACCTGGGCGTGAAATATTACTTTGAGTTGAGAAAAAATAATAATAATAATATAAAATGTTGCCGATTATTATAGCCTACACGCTCAAAAAGGGTACAAAAGCTGTCACTGGGGCGGTACCCTTTCAAAAGGTACACCTTTGTATATTTTTAACCCCTAAAGCGTTCATATTAATACCTTAAAGATACATATTAGTATCTAAAGTAGGCATATATTAGTACCTGAATGGTGTATTAATAGCTAAAGGCTAACTTATAAAGGGGTACCTTTTCTTTTTTTGAGTTTGAGCGTGTAATCTGTAAACAAAACAATAATTCTGGCAAAACGAAACACTACACACATGACAGTACCAATACTAAATACTATTATTTTAGTGCCTAGTACTAGCTACAATACTAATAATACCCCATTTAATTTTCTGTATAGTAGGTTTGTTGTGTAGCCTTGTCAGATATGTACTTCCCTTCCCTTTAAAGCTTCCCTTTTCATAGACTGTGATGATACATTTCCACATCGTAAATCTATCAGAGATTGGTTACACTTTACTTTATGGTGTTTTTGTTACAGTGTTGTTGTACACTGTAGTACTTAGTAATATTAATTAACAACATATATTTACTATAGAGTTAAGATTAGGTTTGGGCTTAGATTTAGTGCAAGTTATGCAATTTACCCGCATTACTATTAAGTGGGCTACATGTGGAACACTGTGAAATAGATTGTTGTCTTTTTTTTATGTAAATTAAATAATATAATACTGTTGTTCTAAAGGCTATTTTTTTGGCATTAATTTTAAGAAAACTAGTTAAAACGTTACAACTGTTGTGGGTTTTCATGCAGAAAACTCATGTTTTTGCATAATGATGTATTTAGAAGTTAATGGCCAAATATCAGGAAGTTAGATATTAATTACTCATCAATTAGGCTACTGCCTTTATCAAACTGTTGGTTTATAACTGCCATGTTTTTTTCCTTCCATGTTTGTAGATCTGAGCTACAGTTCTTATGGGTAATTTTAGCTGTTAGAGTGTGCATGGGTCTGTATTTTGAATTTCCACCAGATATAGTAAAACATTCATGAACGTTTGTGATACCAATATCAATATATATATATTTTTCTTACCCTACCAGTTTGGATCACGTTTGCCTTGATAATATGGGTTTACTTTAAACGTGTTTTGGCAACAAGAGCCGCAGTTCTGTTTTATTTTGACCTCTGGGTTGGGTTAAATGTTTGACCCAGCGTACTGGGCTTTGTTTTGTTTTTGTTTGTTTGTTTTTACCTCAGTTATTATTGAAAACATCTACTGCTGGGTTAATTCTTTTTAATGAACCCAAAATGGACTGCAAATAAATAATAATAAAAATAAAAATCACTTTAACACATGCAGAATGACTACAGTAACAACACAGGCAACAATAATAATCGAAAGCTGAAATTTATTGATAAACAAGAACACCTAGAAATGGACAAAATTGTATAGGCAATGGTAAAAACAATGTGTACATGTGGATATGAGAAGTGGAAAAACAATAGCAAATCAGTGTGAAATGTCTCTTAAAGTTTTGCCTCTAATGATCTAAATTCCTCTCTACACAGATCTGTGCAGCGGTCAGATTCAGGTCCAGATACAGGAAGGTCCTCTGTACAGAGTGAAAGGATATCCCATCTCCATATCCTGTAATGTAACAGGGTTTACAGGCACATCTGACCAGGATTTTCAATTCATTGTCAAGAAACCAGACATGGATGTAAATATGATCAGTACTAGTGACCCAGAGTTTGCTTACGGAATGTTCTCCAGAAGAGTAAGAAATAAGGAGATTGATATTAAAAGGCTGTCAGGATCTTCAGTTCTCTTAAAGATTGAACATTTGCTGGAGAAGGATGCGGGTGATTTGGTCTGTGAGACTCTACACACAGGTGGTGCATATTATGGAAATTATGCTGCAGAAACAAAGCTCAATGGTAAGATATTTATTTATCTTGAGGAGTTTGGTGATTAATGAGATAGTATGGCATTTTGAGATTACAGAAAGAGAATTCCATCCATTAGCATTTGTTCATTTTTCCATTCAGAAGATGATAAGCCATAAGCTGCAGTTGTAAATATATATTTAAATGAATCACTATGATGTCAGCCATTAGTCACTCTGCTCTCTACATGTTGGTATTGGCATTGAGAAATGCATTTTGGTAAACCACTAGTCATTACTGTTTTCAGTGACAAAAAAGAAAAAGATGCATGTTTCATCCACAGTGATCGCAGACACCCTGGAGGCATCATACTCTGGCTCACCCTCTCAGAGCTTGTCTGAAGGTGATCCACTTCAGCTTGAGTGTCAAGTCTTCAGTCAGACTTTTCAACATACTCATCTGTCGGTCACCTGGTTTCTCAATGGTGAAGAGGATAAAACCCCCCGGCCAATCATTACTCTGGACAAAGATCTGACTGTAAAGCCAGGAGCTGGATTTGAGGATCGCTATCGTGCAGGTCTTATCAGCATGGATAAGGTGGAGGACACAACCTACAGACTGAAGATGCCTCAAGTGCAGCAGTCAGACCAGGGGAAGTTCTACTGCAAAGCCTTTGAGTGGATCCAAGACCCAGACCGTTCCTGGACTCAGATTGCCCACAAAACCACTACAGCATGTAATGTGGAGATTAAACCAATCGGTGAGATTTACTGTATATTTGGTCATATTTTATGTTACCTGGAGTAGTATGTACATATTTTTTGAGGATGAAGGCAGGTCTACCCCGTTAGCATTTCTAGCTTCTACCAAATGACAGATGAATTTATACTCATTATACTGCACAGTTCTTTTCAACGCACAGCTTTTTACATGAACAACAAAAGATACGGGAAGTGTTTTCCCTTCCTATTTAAAAGTTGACAAGTGTAATTATATTCCTGTTTTTACAATGTATTATTACATTGTAAGTTACATTCTGTTACTGGCATTTATCATTATTTTCCCCTGCTGTCTGTGTATCCATCACCAGTTGTGCCATTGAGAACCACTGTATATAGGTTATATATACCTATATATAATATAGCTTAAACCTGGTGTGATGCCTATGTGGGTGCAATTGCAGTCATACTACAGGAGTTTAATCTCATGTTATTTCCTGTCTCAAAAGTGGCCCCTGATGCAGGTTCATTCAGTGTTTATTTGAAGGCTTTAAAGGGGCCACTACAGGAAGGAAACCCATTGGACATCCGTTGCAGTGTGAATGCACGAAACCTTCCAGGTCATTTCTTCTCTGTGACTTGGCTGAAGAACCAGCAGAAAGTGGCCCAGATTGGATCTTCTGGGGTGCTCACCATATTTGACAGTTACAAAGAGAGAGAGAATGCAGCAGAGATGAGAGCAGTGAAAACCAGTCACACGGACTACCTGCTGACCATCCGTTCGGCTCGAACTGAGGACCAGGGCCAGTACCAGTGTGAAGTATGGCAGGAAGACATGAATGAAGATGGCACCTTCAAAAAAATACAAAAGCAAATGTCCAGTCTAGAGACTGTGAGCATCACGGCTAAAGGTAATTAAGAATACAATTGTTCTTCCTATGCAGACATTGTGCTGTTCAGAGTTAAATATGGAGAAGATAACAATGTTAAATAATTTCTAAACCTAATTATGAGTGACAATCACTGAAAATGTTTGCATCAAGGAACTGACATTGCCTGTTTTTTTGTCTGTTTGTTTAGAGAGTGATCTGGCGGTGGTCATGGTTATGAATGATGCATTAACTGAGGGAGATCCACTACGGGTCACCTGCGTGGTATCAGGATTCAAAGGTCCTTTATCAGTGTCATGGCAACACAAGAAAGGAGTTTCCTTCAGTGATGTAATTAGTCTGACCCATGAGGGAGTGATGAAAGATATTGGGGCAAGGTATCAGAGCAGACATGTTCAAACACTTCATTCTCCAGCTGGAAACTTTACTCTGGAGATTGGTGCTTCTGCAACATCTGACAGCGGTGAATATAAGTGTATTGTGTCTGAATGGACAGTACAGAGCAATGGCGAGATGAAGAAAGCCAACACCCAATCTCAACAAAAAGCCATTACAGTTAATTCTGTTGGTAAGATTACTATATTATCACACATTATTCTCAGGAACAATCTTTTTTGTAATTACATGTTCATATTTGTACTAATACTGATTTTAGAATTTAAATAATCACTGCAGCCATTTCTTTTCAGACTCTCTAATGAAGGTGACCTTGAAAAGTCGTACAACAAATGTGCCTATAGATTCTCCTATACAACTACTTTGCACAGTCAAAGGGCCTGAAGTGTCTTTGGCTGTACGCTGGATGTTTCAGCCCCACAATTCAACTGTTCAAACAAACATTGTATCTATATACCACACTGGAGAAATCACCTGGGGAGCAGATCAGAGAAACTATCAACTGTCCATTCAAGCACTGCCATCAGACATCCGTTTTATTCTCATTGTGCCGAGAGCCAGCAAGCAGCAAGAAGGACAGTACCAGTGTCAAGTTGATGCCTATCAAAAGGATATACAGAAAGCCTTGAGGAACTCCAACCTATTGGCAGTGACGGTACATAAGCCTGGTAAATACAGCCTTTTATTCAAAGTGTATTATGTTGAAAGATGCACTGCACATCAAACATATGGACATAGTAAACCTGCCTCTAACCCCACCTGTATCCTAACCAGGTCACATTTTATTTTATTCGTATGTGTCCTTGTTACAGTATAATTACACAAATAAGTATTTTGTAATACTAATTAACAACATGTACTTACTTAAGGCTAGAGTTAGGGTTTGATTTAATATTATAGTTGCTTGTAATAACACATAATTCACTGTTATTACTGTTATTTGTAAATACACATAGTTTTAAAGACTTGGTTATTTTAAAAAAAGTGATAAAGAATGAGTGTGTGTGTCAACATTTTTGACTTGATACACATAAGAGAAAATTGTGATTTTGCAAATTAATACCAGGTCTCTCAAAATGACAACATAATTGGAAACTAAGCCATAGTTCAGGCACCACAAACACAAATGAGCATTAATATGACACACACACAATGCTAACATATATCTAGAGAGTACTACAAAAGAGACTCACACATGTAAATTAAATGATAGAATCTTTGTAATGTCACACTTTTACTTGTGTAAACATGTTCTATATCAGAACCCATTGTTTATATAAAAGCATTTAGATAACTGTAGTTCGTTGAATATCTCTGTCTCTCTCTCAGTCAGCAAGATGCGCCTGTACTCACCCACCTCTTTGCTGGAAACCACTGTCAACACTGATGCTAAGATTGACTGCACAGTCACGACAACAACCACAAATACCTCTCGTTTCACAATAACATGGATGATTGGGTCCCAGGTGCTGTTAACAATGGATCTAGATGCTGTTGTCAAGTTTGGCCCTGCAGCCAGCCTAGAGATGGACCAGAGGATCCGTATGGAAATAAGACAGAAACATACCTTCCAGCTGACTATCCACCAGGTCAGAACATCTGACAGTGGGCAATATCGTTGTGAGGTGGAAGAATGGCTTCAGGATCCTCTTGGCGACTGGTATTCCCTAAAGAAAATGTCTGTTTCCACAGAGCTTATTGTCAAAGAGAAAGGTAAAAACAAAACCTCTTCCTTCACTGAAATGGTCTTTTCATTGAACCATAGTATTCTAAACACAAAACTGTTTTGCAATGGATCT
The DNA here is from genome assembly GCA_012976165.1 of Labeo catla. Lineage (NCBI taxonomy): Eukaryota > Metazoa > Chordata > Actinopteri > Cypriniformes > Cyprinidae > Labeo > Labeo catla. The sequence continues at coordinate 91,182 of VONZ01001545.1, forward strand.
ACTGTAGCCTCAGATGAGTATTTAATACCTTGGAATCTGCTAGTAGAATACCTTACAGAGAAGCAACAACTTACACGCCTAGTAATTTCCATTTGGTTGTATTAAACTCAGTTATAGCTGTGAAAGCTACCAGTGCAGCCTTGAGCTTATCTGTTCTCATTTTAAGATCATTACTGTTATACTTTATCCAGTGGTGTAATTCATTACAAATAAAGCTGTTTTAAGTTAATATGTACATGTACATATACACTTGAAGTCAAAAGTTTACATACACCTTGCAGAATCTGCAAAATGTAATTATTTTATCAAAATAAGAGGGAACGTACAAAATGCGTGTTATTTTTTATTTAGTACTGACCTGAGTAAGATATTACATATAAGAGACATGTACGTATAGTTCACAAGAGAAAATAATTGTTGAATTTATTTATTTATTTATTTTAGTGATAGTTGTTAATGAGTCCCTTGTTTGTCCTGAACAGTTAAACTGCCCGCTGTTTTTCAGAAAAATCAGGTCCCACAAATTCTGTTTTATTTCAGCAACAATGACTGTATAATTTTGAGATCCATCTTTTCACACTGAGGACAACTGAGGGACTCATATGCAACTATTACAGAAGGTTCAAACACTCACTGATGCTTCAGAAGGAAAAACAATGCATTAAGAACTTTTTGAATTTGAAGATCAGGGTAAATTTAAATTATTTTGTCTTCTGGGAAACATGTAAGTATCTTCTGTAGCTTCTTAAGGGCAGTAAAAAAATATTTAGGCAAAATAATAAAAATGTACACATCTTCATTCTATTCAAAAGTTTACACCTCCTGCTCTTAATGCATTGTTTTTCCTTCTGAAGCATCAGTGAGTGTTTGAACCTTCTGTAAGAGTTACATATGAGTCCCTCAGTTGTCTTCTGTGTGAAAAGATGGATCTCAAAATCATACAGTCATTGTTGGAACGGGGCTGTTTTATAAATTCAACTATTATTTTCTCTTGTGGACTATATGTAAAAGTTTTTTATGTGAAATATCTTATTCAGGTCTGTAATAAAAAATAACATGCATTTTGTATGATCCCTCTTATTTTGGTCAAATAATTTACATTTTGCTGATTCTACAAGGTGTAAACCTTTCACCTCAACTGTACATATACACATGTGAATGTACATTTTAGACACAAAGTTGTAACTATTTACTGTTTTTTTATTTATTTCACCATCAAAAATAGTTCCAAATAGAGTCATAGCAAGACTGTTGACTCTCTTGTCAACACAGTAGTGTTTCATTCTTGAATTATAAAGCATTTTTAAATGTACGGGGTGAGTCATTGATTCATTTGCCCATTCATAAAGACAGTCAGATGCTTACTTCATGAATGAATCAGCCGTTTTTAATTACCTGATTGAATGAATCAGTGACTCATTTACTGATTCATTTACTCATTCAGTCTTACTGCCACCCACTGTCAGTTTTAGTTTAATATCTAAGTATAATTTAGTGTTTTTTCTTCTTCCAAAAATGAGCAATGGTATAAAAGTCATATTTAAAATAATAATCTCATAACATTATTTATGCAGTTGTAACTGCATTGTAAATGCATTCATGGCATTCATGGCATCTCCGAGCTCCGCTAAACTCTTAATTTCTTTTTTTTTTTTTTTTTTCATTTTCAGCAAGCTTGTTTGACCTTTGATTTTGTGTTTAATTCAAACAGAAATTAAACTGCATGTTCAGAAAGAGAACCGAACGTTCAACATAACTGATCATCAGGCTGAGTTCACTGTTGACTGCATTATTGACTCACAATCCAGTGATAAGTCTGCCTTTGAAGTCACCTGGTTCAAGGTTCAGGAGGAAGAAGTACCAGTCACCATATTCACTGCCAGGCGTGATGGTACCTTATACAGTGCAGTCAGCAATAAAAATCTTTTATTCGGACGACCACGTGCCACACACTATAAACTGACTGTGCCACAGATCAACCCCACTGATATGGGACAATACTACTGTCAGGTTGAGGAATGGCTTGTACTTGCTAACACCTGGAAGAAACTGGCTTCAGATACATCTGGAGAGCTCTCCATCTATGTTCACACTGAAGGTAACTATCTATAAAATAAGATGCTCAAAGCGTTTTAAACAATTGTAATCATTTCCACTAGGCTTTAGTTACTAGATTAGCCTGCTTACATCCCTTCAACCACACAATAACCATAATTTCACAATGTAGGACATGTTCCTGGAACACCATCCCTATCAACCAATTTGATTATAGCGTTAGGTTTACAGCTAATTTTGGGTCAGACTTGGGTTAGTAATAGGGAGGGGCCTGTATACCAGTCATAACAACCTCAGTCTATTTTAAGAGTAGGTTATGGTTAAGTATATCCATCTCTTAGGGGCCTCTTAGGGGCCTTTTAGGGGCCTTCATGCACCAGTAAAACATCTGCTATAATATAATGAAATATTAGCAATTTTATTTAGCATGCAAGAAAATGAATACATACATGATTGGCCACATAATACACATATCTGCATAATGCTCCTGTACCCATCTAACCAAACCTTGACCCCATGGCAAAGCCAAATATGCACAAAGTATATTATTGGTTTGTCTAAGGCAGGGGGTCTCAACTCTGGCTGGCAAGATCTGTTTAGTTTGGTTTAGTGATTTTAAAGACCTTAATGAACTTGTTCAGGTGTGTTTGATTAGAGTTGAAGTTGAACTCTGCAGAAAAATGGACCTTGCCAGCCAGAGTTGAGAACTCCTGGTCTAAGGGGCTCCCTGTTTGCTGTTTCTAGAGTCTATATTTGGTGAAATCTGTCATGAAATAGGCATAATTTATGTGTGATAGATATGCTAAGATATTTTTCATTCCAGAAAACAAAAAATCTAACATTTGATTTGTTTCCTCAGGTGATTCTGGAAAACTGATAGACCCACTGGGAATAACACTGGGAATCAGTATTCTTCTGATTTGTTTTCTTGTATTGATCATAATAATATTGTTATTGAGAAGGGGCCATAAGAAAAAATCGTACCCAAAGAAGACGAAAGACTGTCTGTGGGCTGAAGAAAAAGCCCTCCGTTCTATTCCTAATTGTGATTAAATGGTCGTTTCAAAATGCTCATAATCAGATTACAGTTGCTTTATTAGCAATTATAAGATTACGTGAACTGTCGTTCAAAAGTTTGGATCATCAGTAATGTTTTCTAAAGTGTCTCATGCTCATTAAGGCTGTGTTTATTTGATCAAACTGCAATTTTGTGAAAAATAAGTACAATTTTTAAATATACTTTAAAACTGATTCCTGTGATGAATGCAGAATTTTCATCAGCCATTACTCCAGTCTTCAGTGTCACATGATTCTTTGGAAATCATTCTAATATATTGATTTATTATCAATGTTGAAAACAGTTTTTGCTATTTTGTATAAATGCTGTACTATTTTGAATAAATGCTGTTCTTTTTGACAATTTTATTTATCTAACAATCCTAAAAGGTTTCAAAAAATATGAAGCAGCACAACTGTTTCCAACATTGACAGTAAGTGAGTATCAAAGCAGCATATTAGAATGATTTCTGAAGGATCAGGTGGCATTGAATGCTGGAGTAATTATCACAGGAATAAATTATATTTTAAAGTATTTTAAAATAAAAAACTGTTACATGAAATTGTAATAATATTTCACAATATTACAGTTTCCCCCTGTGTATTTGATTAAATAAATTCAGATTTGGTGAGCAAAGGGGTCTTCTTTAAAAAAACATTAAAAATCATACTGATCCCAAACTTGTAAAAGTGACATGTAAAATCTAGAAAAGCATTTTGGTTGCTTGTCAACCAAATTGTTTAATCGACTCATGATAAACACATTTTACTAATCAGTTGACATCACTCAGTGAGACATTGAAAGATTTACTACAGGGGTTACACTGGCACATGAGCAAGACAGATGTATAGATTTCATTTAAAGACCCTCACACCTTCATGGCAAATTTACATGTTCAGGTTATCATTTGTCATAGACCACAGCCTGTTTTAGTATGTTAGAAGATATAAATACTTTTAATGTACAAGGATTAACCTGTGCCAGGCAACAGCAGCTCTGACAACCACTGCATCACAAACCACTGAAACTGCAACCCAGATCAAAATAGCAGTAGGTCTGTGCTTTGACACGAGTACATTTTTCTTCAGTTGTGGTGCTCAACTGAGTGGATGGCAGCTTACAGTTTTGTTGTATTTGTTACTTTTAGCTTTGAGAGCAAAAAAAGTTATGCTGTCAGGGTTGAATTTTTTCAACTCAGTATCCTTAACACTCCACACATTAATCACAATGACAGTGATTGGTGAACTACAGAATCGAGAGAAAAGGTTGGAAATCATATTCAAAGTCTAGCTTAAGCCTGAAAAACTACTTTGAGGATATAAATGTTTAAAACACATTTAATTTTAATGAAAAGTGGTGCTTTATTTCTACATCAGCCTGCTAATCAAATAAACAAGTCAGTGACTGATCATGTTATGCTGGGATAACATGAAATATTAGGTTTCAGCTTTGACAAAAAGCTTGTCCAATCCCTGTGTAGACCTTAGTCGGGGAAGATAGACGCCATATTGAATTTTACATGGATGAAGAAAAGGCTGTGAGGAATAGACTTAAAGTCTTCCCAAAGGCACATGCAATATTTCAAAACTTTTTTATAGACTCTTTTGTCAGAAATTTAATGGTGCTACCCTGACAAGGTTTATTACAGTAGGCTATGTACGTATTACAGTAGGCTTTTGTGTATCAGACACATTGAAATGCAAAAATTTCACATCATTTGCATTTACCCAATGATCCACACATACATGCCAAACCAACAAGAACAGTAGGTCTAATGTTAAGTTTAGGTTTGTACTCTGCCTCAAAAATGTACACAAATGTGCTTTTATATGTTATAAAAATGCGATATGCGATAAACTTTTAAGGTTTTAAATTAAATATATAACTTTTCTGATCTGAATGGTGTTTGTATAGCTGTATGAATGTTATTTTTGAATGTTAATAATTCTAGAAATTCTCCCATAATGTAAACGTATTTAAGTCTGTGATATATGGCCTAGCATTTATTAGCATAACTATTGAAAACTACCTTCAGATTTGTACACCATGTAAATAAATTTGCAATTCGACTTTGAATGCTCTTCTTTTATTTATTTATTGTTTTATTTATTTCTTCTTTTGTGTTCAATATATAGAAGAAATAAACTCATACAGGTTTGGAATCATTTGAGGTTAATTGAATTTTCATTTTTGAGTAAGTACAATTTTTAAAAATGATTTTTTATTTAAATATACTTTAAAACGAATTCCTGTGATCAATGCAGAATTTTCATCAGCCATTACTCCAGTCTTCAGTGTCACATGATCCTTTGGAAATCAGTCTAATACATTGATTTATTATCAATGTTGAAAACAGTTTTTGCTGCTTAATATTTTTTGGAACCTGTAATATAATATAGAGAGAATTTTCATTTTTGAGTGAACTATCCCTTTAACAACAAAAAAAAAAAAAAAAAAAGGCGAAGCTTAGTGTGACTATATAAACAGATCAACATTTAAATAACAAATCTTTTCCTTGAGGAAGTTAAGGTGTGGCAACTTACAATACAGCAGTCAGAGGTAAAATTGTCTGATACGTCTACATTTAACCTACCAATTCATGTTTGAACTACAGTTTCAGACTCATACGAATGTTTAAAAGCCACTCGCTGCTAGAGTCTCACTACAGATTCCTTGAGGGTGGGTGGATGGACTGGTTTACCTGGATCAGCTGATAGTCATGCAAAAGTGAAAGAAAATGACAGCTCTCGGGGAAGTGTTTTATCTTTTCGTCTGTGTATTATTATCAAAATACAGTAAGTAATGTTGTTTATAATTGAAAATAGTCTGTGTAATATTGTAAATACTACTGAAAGTTGTTAATTAGATGTATTTATTTTATTAAGCTGTTCTATTCATAATGGGTTGTATAACAAGTGCTTCCTCTTGCGCTTCGGAACATGACCAGGTTACGCAAACAATGAATTAGACTGTATCCACAAAAACTTTTTGTGTTGTTGTTGTTGAACTAATGTTAAAGACAATTAAGGCTCCAGTAGCAGCAAAGAATGTATTTAGGACCTGTTAGGAAACAAGCTAAAACACTGCTGTATTGGAGTTTTCGTTTTCGTTTTAAATATACTGTTGTTAACTTTTAGATGTTTTAGATGAGTATGTTTCAGACTGAACCCTGATCTTTCCCTTTATAAATGTTGTTCAGATGCTGTAACTGCTCTCATTTATGTTGAGAATGGGAAGAACATGACTTTAGATCCAAATATACAAGGAGAGCCTGAAGAGATTTTGTGGACGTTCAATGGAAACAAGGTGGCTGAACATGATTCGACTGACTTTCAAGAATACGGTCAATTCCAAGGAAGATCATGGATTGAATTTACTACTGCAAAACTCACTGTTCGTCGAATGTCCAGCCAGGACAGTGGTATTTATAGGTCTGTAATACAGATCAATGGAAGGCAGCAAAATTCTGAAAATAGAGTTCAAGTTATTGGTAAGTGACTTTATGTAAATGAGATTAAAATTAAACATAATATTGTAGGCTAGTACTATTTTAATGTTGGTCTGGTTGGCATGTAAGCACAGCTGTGCTGCTCACTTGTAAAACTGGTGAAGCTTGATGATCAAGTAAATCACAAAGCATAACATTCTCTACCAGCATTGCTGGTTTTTCAAGCAAAGACGCTCCCATAGTTTCTGTTGATAAATGTAATGGATGGGTTATTGTGTGATGGGATGAACACAGCATTCATATACTTTCTAAGAAGTGATTTATTTATAGTATACTGAAAAAAAAAGTATTAGTCACTATCAACTGATGTGACTCAAACTGAAAATCATTATAATATAATCAAATGAAAATGAAGCTTAAAATGTACTTAAGTTGCCAAAATAAGCAATAATACAATATCAAACAGAACACCTTTGTACAGCAAAAGGGTATATTTTTCAAACATTTACGCATTTTGTATCTATGAGATTTAGCTCAGAGTATTGTAATTAAAAAGCATTTACTATGTATATAGTATCTACAAGTCTAATTTTCTCCATGTTCCCCTCAGATGCTGTGCAGGAGCCTCATGTGACCTGTAACCTGAACACTTCTCCAAAAACACTATTTTGTTCAGTGTCATCTCAGATTCAAGCAACCTATGAATGGACTGGATCAAATTTGATAAAACACTCTGGGCAAGAGTTTCCTATCAGCAAGGAGGAGAAGCCAGATTCAGTCTTTACGTGCACTGTGAAAAATGAAGTTAGCCAAAAGAAGACCAGCTTTGCTTTGAAGGACTGCCCTATAGGTCTACTTCATGCACATTACAATAACTGCTGAAGTACAGAGTTCATGATGAACCTGGGTTATGATTATTTATTTTTTTTTATGTTCTTTTAATTAGATTTACAACATCCAGAGAATATAAGCGAGGATGATAATATAACTCTACCAGTTGTATTATCCATCATCAGTGCTGTTATCATCATCATAGTGGCAGTTGTGATGTATTTCATTTGCAAAAGAAGAAAGGGTAAGAGATATAGGTGTTCATAAAAAAATATGATATGGCTTTCAGTTTCCCATACACTACTAGTCAAACGTTTTTGAACAGTGAGATTTTTTTTTTCATTATTTATTTTTTTTTTAACACCAAGCCTGCATTTATTTGATTTTTTTTTTTTTTGTATTTAAATAACTGTTTTCTATTTAAATATATTTTAAAATGTCATTTATTCCTGTGATTTTATTGCATCATTACTCCAGTCTTGAGTGTCACATGATACTTATCATAATCATAATCATTCTAATATGCTGATTTGCTGTTCAAGAAACTATTATTATTATTATTATTATTATCATCATCATCATCATCATCTTCATCATCATCATCATCATCATCATCAATATTTAAAACCATTGAGTATTTCTTTGATGAATAGGAAGATCCAAAGATCAGCATGATCAAATAAAAAGCATTTTGCCACATATACACTATTCAACCACCATTCAAAAGGTTGAATTTAATTTTATTTATTTATTGGGAAAGAAATTATAGAAATTAATACTTATATTTAGCAAAGATGTTTTAAATTGATCAAAAGTGATGATAAACATTTATAAAGTTACAAAAGATTTCTATTTCAGATAAATGCTTTCTATTCATCAAAGAAACCTAAAAGAATTCTGTTCAGCTGTTTTCAAAATAATAATAATAATATAATAATAATAATAATAATAATAGTAATAATAATTATTTTTTGAGCAGCAAATATTAATATTAGAATGATTTCTGAAGGATCATGTGACTGGAGTAATGATGCTAAAAATTTAAACTTGGAAATCACAGGAATAAATATTTTTAAAAATTATTTTATATAATAAAAATATTTTTAAATTATAAAAAAAATTAATTTATTTATAAAAATATATAAATTGTACTGCAGAAGAGACTTGTTTTTTAAAAAAAAACAACAACAACTTTTGACTGGTAGTGTATGTGCAAAAATAACAGCATAGTTTTCTCCAGTTAGTTTCAAGACGACCTGGAATTAAAAGTGAATCTTTATTTTGTGCTCTTTGGCTTGAATTTTAATTGATGCTCTTCAAATGTAATGCATTATGAATTATCTTCTGTGTTATTTAGCTAAAGATAGCACACCGAAAATGCCCAAGAATGGATTATTATTACGTGCAAAAGCACAAGGTAAGTTTAAAAATATTATTTTCACAACTTTAAAGATTTGAATCTGAGCATTGAGACCTGTAAAGCATATTTTGGCATGAATATATTTGTGGCAGCCTCTGAGCAGTTGCATTGAAAACCAAACATTCAGTCACAATCATTAGCAAATGATGGCTTTCATCCACTCTCAGATAATTTACTCTTAGACAACTAATTTTTATGTGGTTTGTTTACTCCAAAAAGTTGTTCTAAAGCTGCATTAGGACAGATAAAAAAAAAATGTCCTGCTCCCACTTGACAATTTAATGGCAGTGCATAGTTACCATTTGTAAGGCATGCATGTGCAAAAAAATAAAAAATAAAAATATAATAATAATAATAATAATAATAATAATAATAATAATAATAAATAAATAAATAAATAAAAAATAAAAACATAACAGAATGCAAATCCTGAGATTAAAATCTCTCTTGTGCTCTGATTGTCAGCTGACAATCAGAATGATGGTCCTCATGTTCACAAGTAACTAATTAGAACCTCAGTTAATTATGTTATTAACACAAAATATACATAAAATCTATAATAAATTATTTTCATTTTCTTTTTCTTTTTTTAAACATGAAGATGCTAGCCAGTCCCTCATCAGCATTCATGATGCAGACAATGAAAATGGTAAGTGCTTCTAAGCAACAACGGGTAGTTTGGAGTGTAAAATATGTTTATGGTTGATAAGTCTGGAATTTTAAATAAAATTTATGACATTCATATGGGCTATAAAGTTAAAAAAAAAAATCTAATACCAAAATATATATATATTTTTTATTATTCTTTAATTTATTTTTAAAGATGAAGATGTTAACTGGTCCCTCACAAACCATCATGCAAGGGCTATGAGGGAGTTATCTAATACCAACAAGGCCTGTGTGAAAATCTATTTGCCCCTCTAGTTACTCATTTCTGAATCTATGAAGCTGCATTAAAATTGGCACTCAGCTGGACTAGACACAACCAGGCCAGATTACTACCAGCACAATAATATATTTTTTTTCAACAGCATGAAGTTGGTTAAAAGGTCTTACCCAGTAACAAACATTTAAAAGAAATATTAATCTGTCTGTGTCTTTGCATGTATTAACCACAAACTGAATCTCATTTTATTTATTTATTTATTTTTTTAAGATGAAGATGTTAACCAGTCCCTCACAAACAGTCATAATGCAGAGAACAATGAAGAATGCATAAGTGAAGATGCAGATAAGACTGAGAAAAATTATACAGAACTGATAAATGATCATGAAAGTGGTAAGTGAAAAGTTCTAAGCAACAACGTGTAGTTTGGAGTGCAAAAATATTTCTATGGTTGATAAGTCTCTAACGTCAAACACAATATACATGACATGCACAAGAGCTATAAAGCGAAATAAAACCAACCAGGCCTGTGTGAAAATCTGTTTGCCCCTCTAGTTACTAATTCCTAAATCTATGAAACTGCATTAATAATAGGACTCAGCTGGACTAGACACAACAAGGCCTGATTACTACCAGCACAAAATATAGTTTTTTCAACAGCATGAAGTTGATTAAAAGGTCTTACCCAGTAACAAACATTTAAAACAAAAGGGAATCTGTCTGTGTCTTTGCATGTATTAACCACAAACTGAATCTCATTTTATTTATTTTCATTTTTATTGTTATTATTTTTTTAAGATGAAGAGGTTAACCAGTCCCTCACAAACAGTCATGATGCAGAGAACAATGAAGAACCGAACATAAGTGAAGATGCAGATAAGACTGAGAAAAATGAAGAAGCAGAAAGGACAGCTGGTAATGAATGTGGTAAGTGCAAATCCAAAGCAACAATGAATAGTTTGTTGTGTAAACATATCTCTATGGTTGATAAGTCTGGAATTTTAAACAAAATATACATGAGATGCAAGGGCTATAAAGGGAGTTATCTAATACCAACAAGGCCTGTGTGAAAATCTATTTGCCCCTCTAGTTACTCATTTCTGAATCTATGAAGCTGCGTTAAAAATGGCGCTCAGCTGGACTAGACACAACCAGGCCAGATTACTACCAGCACAATAATATATATTTTTTTTCAACAGCATGAAGTTGGTTAAAAGGTCTTACCCACTAACAAACATTTAAAAGAAATAGGAATCTGTCTGTGTCTTTGCATGTATTAACCACAAACTGAATCTCATTTTATTTATTTTTATTATTTTTTTTTTTTTTTTAAAGATGAAGATGTTAACCGGTCCCTCACAAACAGTCATAATGCAGAGAACAATGCAGAATGCATAAGTGAAGATGCAGATAAGACTGAGAAAACTGATATAGACTTGATGGATGATCATGAAACTGGTAAGTGCAAAGTTCTAAGCAACAACGTGTAGTTTGGAGTGCAAAAATATTTCTATAGTTGATAAGTAAAAAATATACATTACATGCACAAGAGCTATAAAGCGAAATAATACCGAACAGGCCTGTGTGAAAATGTATTTGCCCCTCTAGTTACAGTACTAATTCCTGAATCTATGAAGCCGCATTAATAATTGGGCTCATCTGGACTAGACACAACAAGGCCTGATTACAACCAGCACAAAACATAACTTTTTCAGCAGCATGAAGTTGGTTAAAGGGCCTTACCTATTAACACACATTTACCAGGCAAGGGCAGCTGTCTGTGGGTTTGCATGTATTAACTACAAACTGGGTCTCGTTTAATTTCATTTAATTTTATTTATTTATTTATTTTTTTTTTTTCACGATGCAGAGAACCATAAAAACAATACAAAAGTGAAGATGTATAGCAATTATAAAGCAAAATGCTAATGTTTCTTTTTCAGAAAATGCCATAGTCTCATTGTTTAGTTCAATACATTGATGTAATTACAGTAGCTCACTCTCCCTGTTTTCATAGTATATAGCATATAGCAAGTTAATTGCACTTGAATGTTTTTTTTCATAGCATTATTGCATTTAGTTTTGATTAAACTAAACTTAAATAATGCATTAGTTGTAATCTTTAACAGTAGAACAGAATGAGAAACAGGGTAAAGCACATTCAGACCTTTTTGTTGAGAAACTGCCATTCCACAATGCAGAAAGCAATTTTCGCTCTTTAGTATCTACTGTACCTAACCTAACCTAACAAATCTGTGAAACTCAGCAGAAAAAGCTGTAGCTATTGTTTTGTAAACAAACAATTTGTGTTCTAGGTAAAGACCTTTACAATCAGGAAGATGATGAGCAGGAAATATATGAAGTTCAAGACCTCACTGAACCAGCACAAGACAGTACTAGCAACGAGTAGCAAGTTAAATGACAAGCACAGAGCAGCTGGGACACAGAAATCACTGTAACACTTTACAATAAGGTTTATTTGGTAACATTAATACATTAAGTGACATGAGCTAACAATGAAGAATATATCTTTACAGCATTTATTAACCTTTGTCAATACTAATAATGATAATAATGTTGTTGTTAAGTTAACTGTTGTTGCTGTTTTGTATTTTTGGGTATTATTATTATTATTATTGAACATCTTATGAACTAACATGTTAGTTCACGGTGCATTAACATGTTAACAGATACAACTTTTGTATTGTAAATGCTCTGCGGTTACTAGGATTAATAGATGCTATACAAGTATTGTTCATGTTAAGAAATATTATCTAATGCAAACAAATTAAACCTTATCATGAAGTGTTACTGAAATAACTTATATTTGGGTCCTGCTGTGTTTATGGGCCATTCAGAACTGGTACAAACTGCACTGATATTTTGGTAATTTCCTACGGTAAATATATCAAAACTTAATTTCTGATTAGTAATATGCATTATTAAGAACTTCATTTAGACAACTGTAAAGGCGATTTTCTCAGTATTTTTAATTTTTTTTAATTTTTTTTTTTTTTGCACCCTCAGATTCCAGATTTTCAAAACGTTGTATCTCAGCCAAATATTGTCCTATCCTAACAAACCAGACATCAATTGCAAGCTTATTTATTCAGCTTTCAGCTGGTTTCCAGGGTCACATTTAAAAAACATTTAAGATTTCAATTCTTAGATGTTTACTTGGATCCTTCTATTATCAATTGAAACCCACAATGATATTTAAAATATCAGTAAGCTTAAAATATTTAAAATCATCATTTATTGGTTACTTCAATTGGGAGATGGCTGTCCCAAACCCTAAACCCTAAATTTCAGCTTTTTTTTTTCTCCATTGTAGTTTAAAAAATATATATTTGATAAATTAAAGTTTGATATATGTGTGTGTGTAAATTAATTGATTAAAATAAAAATGCATTTTTTCAATGGCTACCGAAACAGTGTATGTTTTCTATAAATGAACACCGTTCAGAGCTGTGCTAGCTCATTAGCATCTTTGAGCTAGGCTCAAAAGTACTTCAAATTGTCGCTACGGTAAGTTAAAACCAAAACATGTTGTCATTGTTTCAGTAGTGACAAATGGGAACATAATCCTTTATTAGGGAAAATAAACAATTTTATTAGTACAGTCATGCAATATTTTCAGTATGTAGTGTTTTAGCAGAGTTAAAATTCTGTAAGGTGATCACTACCAAAACATTATAGTCACTACAACATATGCCCAGTCAAAAATCAAGTATATTGAAATATAAACTAAGATGTTATGATAGCATTTAGTTCAACATACAGTCAAAACAATGAATCTTTAACTTTAAGAGCAATACGACTAACCTACCTGGTCTCTTTTAAAAAAATTTATATACTTTTAATATTTTTTTTTTTTTTAAGGGTTATATTGACCCAATTATATTAGTTTTGTTTGTTTTGTTTCCTTGACTTGTTCCCTTTTAATATACATTTACTTAATGCGTGTTCCAGTAATATGATGGGGGGGAAAAAAAACAAAAAAAAAAACAAAAAAACAAACACACAACCCACACACACACACACACACACACAACACACATCAAGAGAAAAATCCTGAAGACAGACTTGCATGATATTCTTTATTTTTATAAAATGGTGGTATTGTACTTAAACATTCAAAACAATTTCACCAACATCTTAAAAAGGTCTTAGATAAGAGTTCCACAGATGTGAGAACAATCATTCCTTCTTGATAAGGACTACAATTGCATCAAGAAGACAGCACTTCTTACGAAAAATACTTTAAAAAGAGTTGTCCTCATTCCAGAGTGAAGCAACCTGGCTTCAGTCTCAGTCCGATTCCTCCTCAGACTCAGATTCTGAAACAAGAGTAACGTCTTTAATAAATGGAACAACAAAACCATCATGTTTAATAGAGACCAATATTCACCTTCTTCAGCATTTTTCAGCCACTCCACAAACTTCTTCATCTGCTCCAGGAAGACACTCTTTCCTTTAGCTAGGTGAGCTTCAGTATACCACTTAAGAACAGCCTCTTCACTCAAAACGTCCACTAAAGAAAGGGTGGAAAACGTTAGGAAATGTTTAGGGACAATCCCATTAGCGCTCTTCAGAATCACCATAGATTGCGCTTTTGAGAAACGCTACCTTTATATAGCAGCAAAACAATCTTTTGGAAGGCTTTCATGAAGTGGATGTTGTCATAACAGTACTCTTGAACTCTCAGAAGCAGAGTCAGCTCAGACAGGCCCTGTGTGGAGAAGGCCTTCAGAAGTGGGCTGTGTTGCTAAGAAAAAGAAACAAAACCAGAAGTCAGGAATTAAGATTGGCATTGACTGATATATAGCAGTGAAACGGTAAATTGGCTCAATTCAACTAGGTTCCTTCTAAAAGCTTTGGCTTACCTTCAGGTGTTTAATGGCTTGCTCAGTGACCAGCTCCTCTTTCTTGTTCCATTCCACTGAGCTCATGACACTGGTCCACATGATGCCAATCATCAACTGCTCAGAGATGCTGCTCTTCTTCATTTCTTCCTTGCCATACACAATGATCTAAAAGACAAAGCAGATGCCCATATAGTTTAAGTACTGAAATCAAGTAATTACGATTCATCACTTGGACTTAAAGTAGAACGGTCTTCACACCTCTTTAAAAGAAACCCCTTGAGACATCTGCTCTTGGAGCTCTTTTTGAAGCTCCTTGCGAGCTCCTAACGACTGCTGGTTGCGTGCAAAATCAGACAGCTCCTTAAGGCCAGCATCAGTGAAATATTTCGAGAAGTGGTCATGGCTTCGCTTGTTCACTGGAAACAGCTCCTACAACAGAAGAGATAATGACGGGTTATGAGTATGTTAAACCATAGCAGAACAATCAGCATTATAATAGCACAGGTTCACTCATGCGGTCAACGAATTAAGACTCACCATCAGCCTGTTGTCCATGCCAACCTTGCGCAGACTGGCAGCCACAGAGTTAATGTCCTTCTCATTGATCCACAATTTGAACAGCTTCACAGCAAAGGCTGGAGACACACCTATTTAAAAGTAACGTTTAGTACAAAAACAAAGAAATGAGAAAATCTGGGATGACCAAGTCAGACATACCTTCTTTGACCAAGTTGTCATTGAAGAGGCTGCTAAGGATTGAAGCTGGTAGGCTCCCATTAGCTAGTAAAATGCCAACAAGCATGGCAAGCTTGTTACGCTCCGACTCACTGAACCCTTTTAAAAACAGGAGCAGCTGGAGGATGAATTAAGAATTAGTTTAATGCACAACCTCAGGTCTTTGGTTAACCAAAGTTAAAGGATGAGACTTTTAGGTTCAAATTACCTTTTTAATCTCCTCCTCAAAACCTTTCTCCAGGTATTTGTAACGCCGGATTAACTTGTTAAAAACCTAAAAACCAGGCACGATTAAGAGTCAGTTTAAGAACGAATGCTTATTGCTAATACACATAGTTAGAGACTTTAGATACCTGAGCATATGCTTTCATAGTCTTAACATCTTCTTGTGCTGTGAAGAGACAGAAGTTTGTCCGAGTCATGTCGTCGGATAAGGCACCTCCCGGAGCTAAAGGCAACAAAGACAAAAGGAAAAGCTCTACTTAAACTATGCTTCACAACCAAAACAAAGTAGATCCCAAGAATTCAACACCCACTTACCCAGCATTCCACCAGCCACCAGGATATCGAACAGGGTTTCTGCATAGCGCCGATAATCAAGTTTGGCACCAGAGGAATCTAGGAACTTGGCAACAGCTTCTAAATCAGTGCCAGTTTGATTTAATCCTTGTACAATGCTCTCCTGAAACTGTGTAGGGTCAAACCTCTCCTTTTCATCTGTTCAAAAGGAAAGACACAAGAAAATAAGGGGTGACATTCAGTAAGGTTGCCTGGACTAGTTGTTACAAGGCCTAGACCATTAGTAATTACAAGGTTCAGAGTGAAGTCCAAAGAACATTCACTAGCAAACTTTTCACTAGCAGTGGTTTCAAACACGCATTTAAAAGTGATCTATATTAAGGTTATAGCAAAACTAAGGTAAAACACTCCGACTTAAAGGCAAACTAGTATGTGGCATGTCCATTCATTACTAAGAAAAACGGCTGTTAAGATAACTTCCACTAAAGTACATGTGACAACCTGCCCCGGTCTCACATAAAATGAAGACATACCTCTTTTACGGGTCTTAAAACGCTGGCCTGTTAGCGTTGGCTTCTGCTGCTTTTGATTATTCATAAAAGACACCTTAAAAGAGGAAAACACAAAACGTTAGCCCAATTCACGTGGGCAAAAGAACTGTTGAGAAAGACAGGAGGAAGTTACTCCGTCTCAACTTAAGAGGAAACAAAAAAAATAAGCCATCCATTGTTACAGTTGTAACAACTGAAGAAAAAACGTTTTTTTTTAAAAAAAAAAAAAAACCTTAACTACCGACGCTGTTCAATGACATGGTTAAGAATATGTTACAACTCATTACTAACTATATAAAATACGATTTTTAAAAACACTAAAGTTTCAAACATGTATCACTGGGTCAATTACACTACCGAAAACATGAAATAAGCATACGATAAACAATTTACAACCAAGAACAAATTTTAAACAGCAACACTTACCGAAATATATGAATAAAGACAACTGATTCTAAGCAGTAAATTAACCAAACGAAAAGTCACGAGTACACGTCACACAACCTCAGCACGAGGCTGATAAAGGTTTGAAAAGGCTGGACTAGTACAATTGCACAGGGGGATCAGAAACGACGAGTGCGTGGAAAATGTACAAAAGCAACTAAATAGCTCTGTTTTATCAGATTTTTTTGACAAGTACTATTTGTTATATATATGCATACTTTCAAAATGTAAGTAATCTTAATATTTTGAAAAATATTACGTTAGGTCTAACTTGGTTACCCCTTTTGGCCAAATATAAATCGCTCGGTTTCCGGATTTCGTAATCATGAATCATATGGCTGATTCTTATTAAGACGCTACGTCAATAAAATGGCTAATAATTTACATATATTCTAGATCTTTTTTTTTCTTCTTCTTAAGTCTGTGTGTGTAGTGAAGTTAAATATATATTTAAAGTGTCTCAAAACGTTTTTTTCTTGTGATGTTGTTAGCATTGGCAGTATTTAACCCTGTGAAGCCTGGCAAAAAAAAACTTTTTTTTTTTTTTAATTTATTTATAATTTTTTTTACTGACTATTTTTTTTAACAAACGTTAAAAAAGAGACATTCAGACATATTATTATTATTATTATTATTATTATTATTATCATATTTCATACACCAGGTTTATATGGGTCATGTATGATAATTGGAGATTATGGACCTCATACTCGAGAAAAATTAAGTAAATAAATAACACATTAAGATGTATAATATTAGATATTTACATATTAACATATTTTTTTAAAGCAAAGTTATTTGTATGTTTACTTTAATATTATTTTTTTAAGGTAAAGATTTCAAAGCAGAAAGGCATGTGAATTATACTAAGAACACTTTTCTTAGCTAAACATTTTGATCATTTAGAGGTCTTAGAGCAAGTTGAAGCTATTTTTTTTTTAAAATTTGAACCAGCTACACTTTTTTCAGTGTAGGCATAAAATCCTATTTATTATTATTATTATTATTATTTATTTTTGTTTTACTGACTAGTTTTTAACAAACAAACAAAAAACACTTTTTTGTTGAGCACCATATTTCATACACCAGGATTATGGATCTAATACACAAGAAAAATAAAACAACAAACAAACAAACAAAATAAAGAAAGAACACATCAAGATGTATACTATTACATATTTATGTACGTTTACTTTATTTAAAAAAAAAAGCAGAAAGCAGAAAGGCATGCGTACCTGTGTACCTTCACCTACACTACAAAAATAAATAAATAAATAAATAAATAAATAAATACTTAAAAATAAAAGTCCTTCACGTGCCATAGAATAACTTTTATTTATTTATTTATTTTTTTTTTTTGTCTAAATGGTTCCGTAAAGAACCTTTAACATCTGAAGAACTTTCCTTTTCACAAAAGGCAAAAGAGGTTTCTTCAGATCATAAAAAGGTAAGAAAGAGTTGGTTCTTTAAAGAACCTTTGACTGAATGGTTCTTCTGTGGCATTGCTGTGCAGAACCTTTTAAAGCACCTTTATTCTTAAGAGTGCGAGAAGCCTTTCCTTAGCTAAAAATGTTGATCATTTAGAGGTTTAGAAATTTAGCATTTATGATACATGAGATTAATAGAGTTAAGGTTCCCAAAGAAACTTGTCTTTGTTTTAAGTTGCTCAAAGAAAAAAAAGGATCCCTAAGTTCATCAGATCAGAGGAACCCCTAATGGTGTATTTCATTTTTATGGTGTGTGTTTTTGTTTTGTTTTGTTTTGTTTTGTTTTGTTTTTTAAGCTTTATAAAGAAAGTTTTTTTTTGCAGTTTTGTATTTAACCTGCCAGTGAGACTGGTGATCCATCAAAATTTTACTTTTGAACATACGTCGTATATTCATTCTGTTGTACAGTGCATTCGGGTTATCATAAATTTGTCTCAGAAAGTATCCAAATATTTTAGATCCAGGGTAACATAACCTAATACGTCACAATTATGACTCAACACCTGGCAAAAGCTCTTGTGCTGTTGCGCACTCTTTCCTGGAACAAAAAGTCTTTCACAACACTTTGCTGGGTCACATGACTGAGACATATAAAACTTGATTCCAGTATTTGTGACTAAGGTCACTGAATCCTTCAGTTGTGTTTCACTGAAACCTAACTTTGAACAGGAATAAAGATTTTGTATTTTAGATCCCATTAACACTAAAAGGTTAAAAATATTGAACATTCCAGTATGAACTTATATATGAAAATGACACAAACAGGTAGTTCATTTTTATAAAGACTATCTCTCGATGCTATGTATGATGTTTTAGCTTATACAAAACACAGCTGCTTTAAGACATTTTATAAGATTTTGAATGTGTTGTGTGAAAATATGCTTGAAAAGACTTGCCCTGTCTCCTTTTAGTGTTTGCTGTTATTATAAGACTAAGTGTGTTCTCTACACGTGATGTACATCAACCACAAAATAAAGCAAATAGCTTACTCAGCGTTTTGGTTCCTAGTCTGACAGAAAGTTCTGTTCATTCAAAGACACACCCAGTGCTTCACATGTTCTTTCCCATCCTTATTCCCAAGGGCAATAAAAGCAAAGATGCCCTCATTTATCTTACACACGTGACTGCAGACTATAATCATGGCACCTATTTAGATTTTCTCAGCCTAGTATCACAGGATGTGATGCATGTGTACAGGTGAAATGCAGCATCTGAGCAGCGTTGAACTTCATAGTCATGACAGAGTACCCATCCACATGTATGTATGTCAAGTCATCTTTATTTATATATATTTTAACAATACAAGCCAATAGCAAGCCAGAGGTGACAGTGGCAAGGAACCAAACCTCCATCGGTTACATAAAAGGAGAAAAAACCATGGGAGAAACCAGGCTCAGTTGGAGGGCCAGTTCTCCTCTGGCCAGACAAAACCAGCAGTTTAATTTCAGGCTGCAGCAAAGTCAGATTGTGCAGAGGACTCATCTGTAGGGTTCCTACAGTGTTTGAAAAAGTATAGAATTTGAATTAAGTATTTTTCAGGTATAGAAAAGTATGGAAAAGAAAGCAGATTATAAAAAAAGTATTTGTGTTTCCAGACATTTGCCCCTATTTAGTTAAAAAATATACAGACTTTTATGTGCGCACAAGAAACCATCAAACTTAGCATACAGGACAATGCACACTGAGCCACCTATTGTGCCATTGGCCCATTTCGCAATGTGGTTTACTGGCCTCTAACTATGCGTTAAAGAGACCTAAGGCCTTGACATATGACTGCAGTGACCATCTGATATGGAAACAGAGTGGAGAACTCCAGCTGCTGCAGGAGTTTGTTTATTTAGCGTGGCACAACCACCCAATAGAGCATTACATGAATTTACGTTTCTGCATTTGACATTTAGAGCATAGGTCGTAATTTTGATATATATTTTGGAGATGGAAAAATGCAGTTTTACAAATGCTAGAAACATGGCTTTCGAAGGAAAGATTGCTATTAAATAGCACACCTAGGTTCCTAACTGATGACGAAGAATTTACTGAGCAGCCATCGAGTGTTAGACAGTGTTCTAGGTCACTACATGTGCAGGTTTTTGGCCCGATAATTAACACCTCTGTTTTTTCATAATTTAGCAGTACGAAATTACTAGTCATCCAGTTTTTATATCAACTATGTATTCCGTTAGTTTTGCAAATTGGTATTTTTCGTCAGGCCACGAAGAAATATAGAGCTGTGTATCATCAGCATAACAGTAAAAGCTAACACCATGTTTCCTGATGATAAGTGAAAAAGTAACGGTCCTAGTACTGAGCGCTGAGGTTCTCCATACTGCACTTGTGATCGGTATGATACCTCTTCATTCACTGCTATGACCTGATGATGGTCAGATAAGTATGATTTGAACCATGCCAATGCACTTCCACTAATGCCAACATAATTTTCTAGTCTATTTAAAAGTATGTCGTGGTCGATAGTGTCAAACGCAGAGCTAAGATCCAGTAGTACTAATAGAGAGATACAACCACAATCAGATGATAAGAGCAGGTCATTTGTAACTCTAGTGAGAGCAATCTCAGTACTATAATACAGTCTAAATCCTGACTGGAAAAATTCATAATGACATTTTTCTCTAAGAAGGAATATAGTTGTGAGGATACTACCTTTTCTAGTATATTTGTCAGAGAAGGGAGATTCAAGATTGGTCTGTAATTAATTAATTCTTTTCTGTCAAGTTGTGATTTTTTAATAAGAGGCTTAATAACAGCCAGTTTCAAGGTATCCAGTATGCATTCCTTCCTTCCTTCATTCGTTCCTTCGTTCCTTCCATTCTTCCTTCTTTCCTCCCTCTCTCCATTATGAGAATTGAGCACCTCTCCCTGAATGGGCAAAACATATATACTGCAATGTTCCTTTGGTCGCACTACTTAAAAAGTGGTTGTGTATAGACTGTCTACATTTAATTTATCTATAATTATGTGCTGTATACAAATATATATATATATATATATATATATATATATATATATATATATATATATATATATATATATATATATATATATGAACACTTTAAAATACATAATTGTCATAAGCACACTTTTAAACATGACACAAAAACATTTGAAGTTTTAAATGCTAGGACACTTGTGTGAACTTGAAAAGAACTGACTTAATGTATCCACTAAAAATCTCCAATCACTCGCTGATTCAAAGACACTGAGCAAAAATGATGAAGAAAATGAAGTAACTGAGACAAGGTGATTGATGCATGCTGATGTGACCACACAGATAAGTAGTTAGTACACTTACTAGAGTAGATGTGACTGATTAGGCTAAATATTTACCAAAGGAGGTTACTGAAAACAAGATTACTAGCCTACTACCAATAAAGTGCATCCTCTGTCAAACCCTCTGTCAATGGTTACATAATCGAGAAATCTCATGTTGCTATGATGTAGCATTTGGGACTGCTTTTTGTTCCAGTCCAATTCTGCACTCTTACACAATTAAGGTTATACTGGACAGACAGTAAGTAGAATGAATTCAGGGGGGCCTTTAGGTAAAGTGGGCCTTTTAAGTTGAACTGTACTGTGCTCAGTGGGTTCACACTTTCAGAGCATAACAATGGGTTATTGTTAATGTCAAGTCAGAGATTGCCCACTTTACTAGACCAGCTGGTCCATTTTACTTGAAAAGACATTTGTCTGCAGTGCATGATTACAGAATGTCTATTGGTATATACCTTCCAAATAACACAGTATATTAAAATAAATATACTACAACAGAGGTAATAAAGAAAATATATCTAGGTATGTAAATTACAATTAAAAAAAAAAAAAAGTGGTCCACTTTACCTAAATTCGCCCTACAAAAATCCACATGCACATAAGAACAAGCACAGATAATACGTAAAAGTGTGACCTTGGACATGCTTATCTTTTAGAATATTAGACAGGACTTCAAGCACTGCTGATAGCACTATCAGGCCACATACTACAACAAAGCAACCACATTTTGCCGACAAGCTCTAAAAAAAGTGAACAGCAGGTTTTGTAAGATTGGAAGGTGTGTGTCAGAGCGTTGGGATCATTTCAGGTGAGGTCATTTACTCACCCTTATATTGTTCAGACCTGTCTATCAGTCTGTCTATCCTCAGAACAATACCAAAAAAAAAAGATTTGAAAAATGTCTCTCTTTTTAGGTCATGCAAAGAATATCAGTTGGAGTATAAACATCCTTGGCTAAGACTTTTTAATTAATATGCATATGGTAATTTAATAGTTTCAATGGTTTAATATGTTTAGTATGCTTACTTTGTTACATCGTTTAAATTCCCTTATCTGTTATAAGTAGTAGTGGCGAGATGAAGCTTCGTGAAGCCTTGAAGCCAGATGTGCTGAAAAGTGGTTAATTTCTCTAGGTTTTAAATGCACGCTAGGGACACCTGCTGGTCGACTCAAATAAGGTGCAGGAAAAAAATGTCAGGAGTGTAACAAAATATGAACTGCATGGTTAAAAAAGACTTGATACATTAACATACAGTATACACTCACATAGTGAACACACATACAATCAGGGCAGGCGCCAGGCATGGGCAGGGATGGGCTGAGCCCACCCAAATAACTACCTTGTCTACCTAATTAAAATTAGGTAAAGATTGCATTATTTTTTTGTGCAGTGGTTAAAACCAATCTAAGCAGACTGTAATTTAAGAAGTTAAGATATAAGTGAAGACTGCTCAAAAATAACACCAGAGAATTGCAGCATTTTTCTTTTATTAGCTGAATGCAATGCACGCTAAATTAACACAGAGGACTTAGTCTGTTGTAGAAAAGCAGATCAATACTAGGTAATATTACGCCGTTAGGAGGACGTACTGATGATGTTGTGAATTGGTAATTTGATGGTTAATATTATTACGGGCATGCAACATCGCAGTTACGTTGTCAATTGGTAAGTCATGAAATTACCAAAAATTACCAATACATTACGTAATGGTTACATCGTGTGTTAGCAGGGATAGCCTTAGCTGGGTCAACCTCCGCCTATGGAGAGAGAAGTGTATATATATATATATATATATATATAGCAAAACATTCGTGACAGTTTTGTTTTTGTTCTGGATTTCATGCTCTGCTGGAGTGCACTCGCCACCAGGGGTGCGAATTACAATTACAATAGATCATCCTCAGTGTAATCTGTCGGACTTCAGATTTTTCTGTCACTGATTAAAAAATCTGTCAATGACAGACAATTTTTGGTTAAGGCGACCTCTGATATATATATATATATATATATATATATATATAGGCAAGGCAAGGCAAGTTTATTTATATAGCACATTTCATACACAAAGGTAATTCAAAGTGCTTTACATAAAAGGAAGTAGAAAGTAGAATAATCATAAAAACAATAATCACAACAATAAAACAGAGAATTTAAAAACTGATTTAAAATGATTTAAAAACTGATTTAAAATAAATTTAAAGTTAAAAATAAATAAGGATTACACATGCAATCAGTTTGGATGTAGCACAGTGCTCATTCAGTAAATGCACAGCTAAACATATGTGTTTTGAGTCTAGATTTAAATGTAGCTAATGTTTTAGCACATTTGATCTCTTTTGGAAGCTGATTCCAACTGTTGGCAGCATAATGACTAAAAGTGGATTCCCCCCTTGTTTTGTGTGAACCCTTGGTATTTCTAACTGACTCGATCCTAATGATCTGAGAGGTCTGTTAGGTTTATATTCAGTGAGCATATCTGCAATCTATTTAGGTCCTAGGCCATTGAGTGATTTATAAATGAGTAAAAGTACTTTAAAATCAATTCTAAATATAACTGGAAGTCAGTGTAGGGTTCTAGTCAGAATCCTGGCAGCAGCGTTCTGGATGAGCTGCAGCTGTCTAATGGTCTTCTTGGGAAGGCCAGTGAGGAGACCATTACAATAGTCCACCCTACAATGTTTTTGAGATGATAGTATGCTGATTTAGCTACTGCTTTGACATGACTACTGAAACTCTGGTCTGACTCCAGAATCGCACCAAGATTTTTGACTTGATTTTTAGTTGTTTGACCCCTAGAGTCAAGGCATGCATTCACCTTAAGAATATTAACTTTTTACTTGTACAGCACTTTGGTCGGCCAAGGCCATTTTTAAATGTGCTTTAGAAATAAATTGAAATGAAGTGTAACTAGAATATATTGTTTTTTTTTGTTTGTTTGTTTGTTTGTTTTGTTTTTTTTTTTCCATTTAGTGTAATTGCCAAACATATCTTTGTTCAGTTAAAAACAGCTCAGTGTTGATTTAGTTCTGTCCAATATGTAAAGTTCATCAATTATAAAATGGTTCAATTGGGCAATATAGCGTTGTTTACTAGTATGAAACCTTATTAACAAGCCTTTGTAAAAAGAACTGTTAGCATATTTGTTTGTAAGGTAACAACTAGGGCTGTGTATTGCCAAGAATCTGGCAATACGATACGTATCACGATACAGGGGTTGCGATATGATATGTTGCAATACATTTCGATACTGTAAACAAGTTGATATATTGGGATATTTCTTATTTTATGAATAGGACATAATTTTAGGAAAGCTGTAATTAAGAACACATCACCATATGCAAACCATTCAATGTTATTGAATCACTTTTTGTGCAGTAGGAGTAAAGGGGGAAAATAAAGTGCTTGCAAGATTCTTTAGTTATTAAATGTATAAAATGTAAGCTTTTATAAACAGACCACATATATTTTTAGACCCTGCTTTACAGTGTAAGTTTATAATTGTAACAATGTCAGATCATTTTGTATCAATATCAATAAATAAAGTGCTTGCAGGATTCCTATAGAAAACAAAAGTTTTATCTGTTAATTACAGATTGAACATTCTGAGAACCTTTTTTTTCCGAGAATTTCGCAAGTTTTGGATTTCGCAAGTTTTTCAGTTTGTAATTATGCTCCGCGTGGAATCGCCGAGACCGCGACGCGAGAACCGCCTCAACTGCACAAAACAGCCCCACCACTGGCAGCTGGCAGCTACGCGGCTACCCCACCGGCCCTTTCGCAGGACGCGGCAATCTGCTGAACCGCGGCGCCGGCGCCGCCTCGGCTGCATGGGGCGCTTCTGCTGCACAGACGGGTGGCGGCCGCACGGCGGTTCCGCTGCTCGCCGCGTCCTGGAGCGAACCTTACCTCAAAAGTCGAAATGACGCCACACTTTACACCGAGGCGGGAGCAGGAACTATTTTTTTTCTCCATCCTCCATTAACGCTAACATTGGCGTGCCCTTATGCTAGTATTTCCTGTCACTGTGTAAGTTCAGAGATGAGACGACTGCAATCTAGCGGTCAGGATATACGCTCAAAACGAGCTTGTAATTATAAGTTCTGCAGTAATAATAAAAAGAAAATAAAAGCGACAGGTGCACAAAACACCTCATAGCATCATGACAACCCTACCTGGTACGTTTTCCTCCTTGTTTGCAATATCTGCACAAAGGAGACGACGATCAGCTGCTGGAAGATCTCATCTTTGGAGAAGACTGTGGATTTTACACTCGAAAAATGTATTACTTAGAAATGAAGAATACTTCAGAATGCATTGCTAGCCCATACCAACACTTATGAACAATAATATTGATAAATGCAAAACAATAATTAATTATATTTTTAGTAAAACAAGCTAAATGTATTTTTATATATGTATGCCATAGCTATGCATGACTGCACACTAGACAAATGCAGCCAAGGTGAATACATCTCAATTTTCAGTCAAGTAATGAATTATATATATATATATATATTATATAAATTAATTATATATATAATTTAATGAAACAGTTATATTTTATTTACTGACAACAACACGAAACATGAATAAATGAGTAAAAGAATAAATAAAAGTAACCATGACATTAAATAAACACAAGTCAAAGACACATAAAACAATCTGAAAATTATGTATGTACAGGCGGTGAACCCACATCTACTGCCATCTCAAAATAGCTGTGTCAGTTCTGCAGCTTTATTCTGATGAAGCAGCTGACCACTGTGTCCACCTTCACCTGTCTCTGCCATCCATCACGTCCCTCATTGCTGTCTTTGTCTGAGTGCACAGAGAGGATGAGGAAGATCATGATGACACCCCTGGACCACACGACCCTCAGACAAGAACATGTGTGGGACAATCGGGCTGCTGCTGTGCCTGCTCTCCACACGACTACCTGTAAAACATTTACACAGAGTAAAACATTTTACATTTCATGTCGTCAGCATTCCATTTCTTTCCAAATTTCATTTCATATGTTTAAAACTACATGCAAATTTTTGAAATAGCTTCATTACTACATTGTGGTGTAGTGAACTGGTAAGCAGAAGGTTGCTGCAGGGGGATTGAGGGTCCATGTAACTGGAGCACTGTAAGTCACTTTGGATAAAAGTGTCTGCCAAATGCATAAATGTATATAAAAATGTGTATATATATATATATATATATATATATATATTTTTTTTTTTTTTTTTTAATTGTACAAAAATTTAATTAAAATGTACATTTTTGTAAATGTTTTATTTATTTATTTATTTATTTATTTAATTTAATAAAGCTGCTTATTCTTAAAGTTAATTTCTTCAAGGTACTGCTGTAATATAAATGCTTACATATATTTCATACAATTTCTGTTTGGTGGATTAAAGGGTTAGTTTAACCAAACATATAAATTCTGTCATTATTTACTCACTTCCACGCTTCTGAACACAATAGGTGATTTTGGTCAAGTTTGTCTTGCTGGTTTCTGTTCATACAATATCAGTCAATAGAGTCTGACGTTCAGAAGCTTCATGACATTATTTGATGATGCTTTTGAGCCTTCTGAAACTCATGATGAACAGAATGAACAGAAACCAGCAGAACAAACTCCTCTGTGTCTTTTGGTCATTCTCTATATGCTACTGCATCAAATGTACAGAAATCAAGAATCAGAAAAGTGCTGTAATAGCTCTGTTTGAAATTACAATTAAAATAAACTACAACTTAAAATTTAAAAGATGTTTACTTGATGTCTGTAGTGTACTCACTCAAAGCCTTTGATGGCAGCATTCCTAAATCAGTCACTCTTCACCAGATAAACGTGTCTCATCTGTCCCTGTAACATTCAGACAAGATTCAAGTCACCCTTTGTGATTCATGTGCTCTAATACTACATTTACATGATGTGTTAACTCACTTTTTATCCAACACAAATGCTCCTCAATTTATCAACAATACTAATTTACAAATAAAAAAGATAACTTATGTTTAGTTACTTTATGTACTTGTGTTTATTTACATTCCATTCATCTAATGTAAACAGTGTTGAGAACAGTGAATTCCACTATAACAGCACACATCACTCACTCAGATGTCTGATTATGTTGTGATGTGCTCATTTGCAATTCTTTTATAACATTTTCCTGTCACATATTATTAAATAGACATTTAAGAATCGTCTTTAAGATATATATGGCTTATATAAATCTATTTTGGAGACATATGCGTGTTTACTGGAGCTCCCCTGTTCGCTATACATAATAAAACATGTTTTTACAGAACAATCACAAATATACTATACTGTTTAACGTCTTACACCTTCAGCAATTAAACAGTTTGCTACAGTAGCTTAACAAATGTGATTTAAACACAAGGAACAGTGTTTTGTGTGTAATGCTCATATTTGAAAACACCCTCATCACTGTTCTCCATCACGCTCGATGATGACGTATTGATCTCCCGTGGGCTTCTGGGATACAGTAGTATCCGTTGATCGGCACTTTGGGTGGGACGCAGTAGGCAATCCGGGGATCGCTCGCCTACTCTTTTATGAATACTGTGTTTTCGGGCATACTACTGTTCTCACGTACCCATTTCACCTACTATATAGTAGGTAAGTAGGCATATTCGAATGATACTTAAGTATACGTACGCCCGAGTATACGTACTAGAACTGTTAAAAAGGCCGCTATAACTGTAAGAATAACAAGTCTTCTGATCCCATCATTCTCTCTTTTGAGACTGAGTGACATCCCGGCAGCCAATCTGTGTTCGCTGATCAACGTGCAGGCAAACCTCTCGCCCACAGCGCTTAGTGCGAAGTTGAGAGTGAGACCGTCAGAGCGCTGATGCGGATGCTAGCTAAACTTTTGCCGTTGCCTGTCACATATATTTCTGCATATTCCACAGGTGTTGTCCGTCTGTTTAAAGTAAGTTTATTATATCTGATTTGTAACGATTGCTTGTGTGATATGCTTGACCTAGCTGTTTGTTATATTTTGCTGTCTGGTGTGCTTTAATTCGTTATGGCTAATGCTAAGATACTATCATGTCTTTAGCACAATGCTGCACTGTATATATATCACCTTTAATCGTAGTTGCATTTATTAATGTTTTCTATGTAGAATTCATTTGTGTATTAGTGCAGTTTATTCTCTAAGTGCTTGTTTCTGCGGTTTTTAAATGCGCATAGGCCACAGATACAGCTGTTTACCATTTAATTCAGTGTATATAGCGTAGCGAGTTTGTTTTCTTCTGTTTATTTACCTGTTCAATTGTATATTTGCTAAATATTCATCATGTATATTTGTGTTTACTTTCATTTTCTGTTTTATAGAAAAACCACACACACGAACCCTTGTTAATCACTGAGTTGTTGTGGTGACAAATAAACGGGTTACTCCCATATTTCAAACACCTTCGACCCACTCTCTTACCGGACACCCTAGGCGGGTTTCAAACCTAACTAGCAATTTACATAAATGAGACTCTGCTACTAAAGCAAACTAATTTTTTCAAGAACTAATGGCAATGGATAAGGTGCTGGCCTCCTAAGCCAGGGATTATGGATTTGACACCCATCGGAGATGACAGACAGCAGAGTGGCGCAGCAGAAGCGTGCTGGGCCCATAACCCAGTGGACGATGGGTCGAAACCACTCTCTGCTAAGGCTTTTGAACTTGCATATATGACAGAGCCCCAAGAAAAAGGGAAGCGTTCAGAGCCTGTTTGTGAAAACCTAAAGCCGTTTGATCTTCTCACAGTA
Source organism: Labeo catla (assembly GCA_012976165.1). Lineage (NCBI taxonomy): Eukaryota > Metazoa > Chordata > Actinopteri > Cypriniformes > Cyprinidae > Labeo > Labeo catla. Next base: position 120,555 of record VONZ01001545.1, read on the forward strand.
CTTTCAGAAGAGTGTATGCAATTTTTTGAAGGTCAGCTAAATGAAATTGAGAACTAACAGGGCAAGTTACAGTTTTTCTTGATTGCTTTGACCTGGTTAAAGAAACTAGGATCCACTCAGTTTTCATCATCACTATCTCAGCAGAGCAGAAGACCCGTCTTGCAAATGTGTTAACCCTTTCTCATTGCATTGACACATTTCCCCCACCCTTTTGCAAAACAGTTAACACGGATGTCATTCAAGCAGTCCAAACTCCATTGTTTTAGCTATGGTAACTAAAAAGAAACCATATATTCCTAACTATTAGAGACTACCTAGATCAGTATGAAATCACTGAAGCACCTGTTTGACACTCCTTCACACAAATCTTCAATTAGCAATCAGTCTGCAGGGCCATATAAAAAAGGTGCCATGTCTGTGTTGTTCTTTGCCAGCTTGGATGGAGGAGGTCTAAGGCAGATGAGAGTGAGAGTAAGAGGTAGAGGGGTCCGAGGAAGAGGAGTCCGTGTGCAAGGTGGAGGTGTAGTTGGAAGGGCTCAAGTTTCAGATGAAATTCGGGCAACTGTTGTTGATCCCGTTATCAATCATGGCCTTTCTCTTAGAGAGGCTGGACAAAGAGTCCAACCTGTTCTAAACAGAAACACTGTTGCATCCATTGTCAGAATTTTTCGACAGGAGAACAGGTAATGTTGCTGTACAGTAGATACAGAAGTATCTTCAGTGATATACTTTATGTAACTGTTTCCTCATTCCCATTACATGTATTCCTTATAGAATCCAAAGGCTGCCATTCTCTAGTGGTGGAGGGAAAATTTTCAGTGCTGAGCAGGCGGCGGCCGGTTTAAACATGGTTGTGGCAAACAATGCCATAAGGCTGCATTAAATCAGGGAAGCAGGGATTGCAGATCAGGACACATTTGGGAACATCAACAACGTGACTCTGACCACCATTGCCCGTGTCCTAAGAAGGAACCATATGGCCATGAAGCAGCTCTATAGAGTTCCATTTCAAAGGAACTCTGACGTTGTGAAGGAGGCCAGATGCCAATATGTAGAGATAAGGAAACATTACTATACTGTAATGCCTTGTCATATCATACAGTTAGAGTCAACTGGAGTCACCTTTCATTGTAATTTTGCCTTTTTTTACTTGGAGAATAATGGAGCTTGAAGTTGAGGGGGCACATCATGTCTTCATTTATGTTGATGAAGCCGGCTTCAGTCTCAGCAAAGTTAGGAGACGTGGAAGGAACCTCATTGGATACAGGGCCACTATCACAGTTCCAGGACAGAGGGGTGCCAACATAACCATGTGTGCTGCCATCTCCAATGGTGGTGTCCTATGCCATATCCCCGCTATTAGCCCATACAACACCGAACGCCTCATAACATTCCTGAATGCACTTCATGAGAGGCTGGTCCCATCCGAGGAGAGAGGGCTGTTGAGGCCTGGCATGCCACTCTTCGTCATTATCTGGGACAATGTGGCGTTCCACCACTCTCGTCTTGTCAATGAGTGGTTTGGGGTACACCCTCGTATAATGATGCAGTTCCTCCCAGCATATTCCCCATTTTTGAATCCCATAGAGGAGTTCTTCAGTGCTTGGAGGTGGAAGGTTTATGATCACCATCCCTATGAGCAAATGCCCTTGCTGAATGCAGTGCCTGCTGCTGCCCAAGAAATGGGTGCAGAGGAATGTCAAGGTTGGATAAGGCATGCAAGAAGATTTTTCCCTAGGTGCATTGCAAGAGAGGATATTAAATGTGATGTGGATGAGGCGATGTGGCCCCATCGTCAAGACAGAAGAGACTGAGTATCAATAGTGTCTATGTCTTATACTGTAATAGATTTTTATACTTTACTGTAATAGATTTTATTTTTATTTTCTTAATTTCTTATACTCCAATAGATTTTACTGTATTTTGGTTTACATGTATTCTCTGTAATATTTACAGTATTTCAGTTTTCACACACGGTTTGAAAAAAATGAATGTCATGGAATCAAGAAAAAATGCATCAAAGCATTTCTTATTTTGGATCCAATTCTTTGCAAAAAGGCAAATTTGACACAGCCTAAATAGAAAGACAACAAATGGCACTGGCAATAGGCTACAATGACAAGCAATGGTGCACTGATTCTGTATTTTGTATTTTGTTGTCTATTGTGTAATGATTGACTAAAAGAGCTCATATACTTGTTTGCAAGTTGTGTTGTTTGAAAGTAAAATTTGCTTTTGTTGCATATTTTAAATGTTTTGGCGTGGTTAGATGGTTAAAATGTGTCATTTTGAACATGAGTGCCACTGTTTAGGCCTGTGTGATAACTGTTTTGAAAATGTGGAGTTTGAGTTGACGGCTGCATCAAAGCAATCAAGAAAAACTATAAACACTCCACAACAGCCCCAGTGTCCTAATGTATAAAAAAAAAACTAACCTCCTAAGCAAAGGATTGTGGGTTCGAGTCCCATCTGGGGTAACAGATAGCAGAGTGGTGCAGAAGAAACGTGCTGCGCAATTAAACCTGAGGGCGATGGATCTAAACCATCCTCTGCTAAGTACGTTGAACTTGCATACATGACAGAGCCTGTAAAAAAAAAGGGAAGTGATAAGAGCCTGTTTGTGAAAACCTAAAGACTACCAGTTCTCATATAGCTGTTGTTCATCCAAAAGAGTCTCAGTGAGTGTTTGTGTGTCTTTTTAAAAGGCCAGTTGAATAAGATTGAGAACTAACGGCAATGGTTAAGGCACTGGCCTCGTAAGCCAGGGATTGTGGGTTTGAATTCCATCTGGGCTACAAGACGGTGCAGTGGAAGCGTGCTGGGCCCATAACACAGAGGTCGATGGATCGAAACCATCCTCTGCTAAGGCTTTTGAACTTGCATACATGACAGAGCCCCAAGAAAAAGGGAAGCGTTCTCGTAGCTCGTAGCCTCTAGTATGTTTCTCTCTTTAAAAGGCCAGCTGAATAAGATTGAGAAACAACAGCCAAAAAAATAAATCAGCCCCAGTGACCTAATGGATAAGGCACTGGCCTCCTAAGCCAGGGATTGTGGGTTCGAGTCCTATCTGGGGTGACAGACAGCAGAGTGGTGCAGCGGAAGCTGCTGGGCCCATAACCCAGAGGTTGATGGATTGAAACGGTCCTCTGCTAAGGCTTTTGAACTTGCATACGTGACAGAGCCCCAAGAAAAAGGGAAGCGTTCAGAGCCTGTTTGTGGAAACCTAAGGACAATTAGTCTGCTCATAGCTGTCATTCATCCAAAACAGTCTGAGTGAGAGTTTGTGCCTCTCTTTAAAAGGCCAGCTGAATAAGATTAAGAACTAACGACAAGTAAAACACTCCACGACAGACCCAGTGGCCCAATAAATAAGCCCCAAGAAAAAGGTAAGCGTTCAGAGCCTGTTTGTGAAAACCTAAGGACAATTAGTCTGCTCATAGCTGTCATTCATCCAAAACAGTCTGAGTGAGTGTTTGTGTCTCTCTTTAAAATGCCAGCTGAATAAGATTAAGAACTAACGACAAGTAAAACACTCCACGACAGACCCAGTGGCCCAATAAATGAGGCACTGGCCTCCCTAATCCAGGGGTTGTAGGTTCGAGTCCCATCTAGGGTGACAGACAACAGAGTGGCGCTGAGGCGTGCTGGGCCCATAATCAGAGGTGATGGTGAAACCATCCCTCTGCTAAGGCTTGTGAACTTCATACGATGATAGAGCCCCAAGAAAAGGGGAAGCGTTCTTGTAGCTCGTAGGCTCTAGTATGTTTCTCTCTTCCCAAAGACCAGATGAATAAGATTGAGAAACAACGGCCAAATCAACGATCAGCCCAGTGGCCCTAATGGATAAAGACACTGGCCTCCTAAACCAGGGATTGTGTGCTCGAATCCTATCTGGGGTGACAGACAGCAGAATGGCGCAGCAGAAGCTACTGGAGCCCACTGTGAAGGTGATGGATGAGGGAAACCATCCTCTGCTAAGGGTTTTGAACTTACATGCAGCAGAGCCCAAGAAAAAGGGAAGCGTTCTCGTAGCTCGTAGCCTCTAGTATGTTTCTCTCTTTAAAAGACCCAGCTGAATAAGATTGGATAAGGCACTGGCCTCCCTAAACTAGAGTTGTGGGTTGAGAGTCCTATCTGGGGTGACAGACAGCAGAGTGGCGCAGTGGAAGCTGCTGGGCCCATAACCCAGAGGTCGATGGATCGAAACAATCCTCTCCTAAGGCTTTTGAACTTGCATACGTGACAGAGCCCCAAGAAAAAGGGAAGAATTCTCGTAGCTCGTAACCTCTAGTATGTTTCTCTCGGAAGCGTGCTGGGCCCATAACCCAGAGGTTGATGGATCGAAACCATCCTCTGCTAAGGCTTTTGAACTTGCATACATGACAGAGCCCCAAGAAAAAGGGAAGCGTTCTCGTAGCTCTTAGGCTCTAGTATGTTTCTCTGTTTAAAAGGCCAGCTGAATAAGATTGAGAAACAACAGCAAAATCAACACGTCAGCCCCAGTGGCCTAATGGAAAAGGCACTGGCCTCCTAAGCCAGAGATTGTGGGTTCGAGTCCCATCTGGGGTGACAGACAGCAGAGTGGCGCAGCGGAAGCGTGCTGGGCCCATAACCCAGAGGTCGATGGATCGAAACCATCCTCTGCTAAGGCTTTTGAACTTGCATACGTGACAGAGCCCCAAGAAAAAGGTAAGCGTTCAGAGCCTATTTGTGAAAACCTAAGGACAATTAGTCGGCTCATAGCTGTCATTCATCCAAAACAGTCTGAGTGAGTGTTTGTGTCTCTCTTTAAAATGCCAGCTGAATAAGATTAAGAACTAACGACAAGTAAAACACTCCACGACAGACCCAGTGGCCCAATAAATAAGCCCCAAGAAAAAGGGAAGCGTTCAGAGCCTGTTTGTGAAAACCTAAGGACAATTAGTCTGCTCATAGCTGTCATTCATCCAAAACAGTCTGAGTGAGTGTTTGTGTCTCTCTTTGAAATGCCAGCTGAATAAGATTAAGAACTAACGACAAGTAAAACACTCCACGACAGACCCAGTGGCCCAATAAATAAGGCACAGGCCTCCTAAGCCAGGGATTTTGGATTCGAGTCCCACCTGGGGTGACAGAGAGCAGAGTGGCACAGCGGAAGCGTGCTGGGCCCATAACCCAGAGGTCGATGGATCGAAACCATCCTCTGCTAAGGCTTTTGAACTTGCATACGTGACAGAGCCCCAAGAAAAAGAAAAGCGTTCAGAGTCTATTTGTGAAAATCTAAGGACAATTAGTCTGCTCATAGCTGTCATTCATCCAAAACAGTCTGAGTGAGTGTTTGTGCCTCTCTTTAAAAGGCCAGCTGAATAAGATTAAGAACTAACGACAAGTAAAACACTCCACGACAGACCCAGTGGCCCAATAAATAAGGCACAGGCCTCCTAAGCCAGGGATTTTGGATTCAAGTCCCATCTGGGGTGACAGACAGCAGAGTGGCGCAGCGGAAGCGTGCTGGGCCCATAACCCAGAGGTCGATGGATCGAAACCATCCTCTGCTAAGGCTTTTGAACTTGCATACGTGACAGAGCCCCAAGAAAAAGGGAAGCGTTCAGAGCCTGTTTGTGAAAACCTAAGGACAATTAGTCTGCTCATAGCTGTCATTCATCCAAAACAGTCTGAGTGAGTGTTTGTGCTTCTCTTTAAAAGGCCAGCTGAATAAGATTAAGAACGACAAGTAAAACACTCCACAACAGACCCAGTGGCCCAATAAATAAGGCACTGGCCTCCTAAGCCAGGGATTTTGGATTCGAGTCCCATCTGGGGTGACAGACAGCAGAGTGGCGCAGCGGAAGCGTGCTGGGCCCATAACCCAGAGGTCGTTGGATCGAAACCATCCTCTGCTAAGGCTTTTGATCTTGCATACGTGACAGAGCCCCAAGAAAAAGGGAAGCGTTCAGAGCCTATTTGTGAAAACCTAAGGACAATTAGTCGGCTCATAGCTGTCATTCATCCAAAACAGTCTGAGTGAGTGTTTGTGCCTCTCTTTAAAAGGCCAGCTGAATAAGCTTAAGAACTAACGACAAGTAAAACACTCCACGACAGACCCAGTGGCCCAATAAATAAGGCACAGGCCTCCTAAGCCAGGGATTTTGGATTCGAGTCCCATCTAGGGTGACAGACAGCAGAGTGGCGCAGCGGAAGCGTGCTGGGCCCATAACCCAGAGGTCGATGGATCGAAACCATCCACTGCTAAGGCTTTTGAACTTGCATACGTGACAGAGCCCCAAGAAAAAGGGAAGCGTGCTCGTAGGCTCTAGTATGTTTCTCTGTTTAAAAGGCCAGCTGAATAAGATTGAGGAACAACAGCAAAATCAACATGTCAGCCCCAGTGGCCTGATAAGGCACTGGCCTCCTAAGCCAGGGATTGTGGGTTCGAGTCCCATCTGGGGTGACGGAGAGCAGAGTGGCGCAGCGGAAGCGTGCTGGGCCCATAACCCAGAGGTCGATGGATCGAAACCATCCTCTGCTAAGGCTGTTAAACTTGCGCATGTGACAGAGCCCAAAAAAAAAGGGAAGAATTCTCGTAGTTCGTAACCTCTAGTATGTTTCTCTCGGAAGTGTGCTGGGCCCATAACCCAGAGGTCGATGAATCGAAACCATCCTTTCCTAAGGCTTTTGAACTTGCATACGTGACAGAGCCCCAAGAAAAAGGAAAGCGTTCAGAGCCTATTTGTGAAAACCTAAGGACAATTAGTCTGCTCATAGCTGTCATTCATCCAAAACAGTCTGAGTGAGTGTTTGTCTCTCTTTAAAATGCCAGCTGAATAAGATTAAGAACTAACGACAAGTAAAACACTCCACGACAGACCCAGTGGCCCAATAAATAAGGCACAGGCCTCCTAAGCCGGGTATGTTGGGTTTGAGTCCCATCCTAAGCCAGGGATTGTGGATTCGTGTCCCATCTGTGGTGACAGACAGCAGAGTGGCGCAGCGGAAGCGTGCTGGGCCCATAACCCAGAGGTCGATGGATCGAAACCATCCTCTGCTAAGGCTTTTGAACTTGCATATGTGACAGAGCCCCAAGAAAAAGGGAAGCGTTCAGAGCCTGTTTGTGAAAACCTAAGGACAATTAGTCTGCTCATAGCTGTCATTCATCCAAAACAGTCTGAGTGAGTGTTTGTGTCTCTCTTTAAAATGCCAGCTGAATAAGATTAAGAACTAACGACAAGTAAAACACTCCACGACAGACCCAGTGGCCCAATAAATAAGCCCCAAGAAAAAGGTAAGCGTTCAGAGCCTGTTTGTGAAAACTAAGGACAATTAGTCTGCTCATAGCTGTCATTCATCCAAAACAGTCTGAGTGAGTGTTTGTGCCTCTCTTTAAAAGGCCAGCTGAATAAGATTAAGAACTAACGACAAGTAAAACACTCCACGACAGACCCAGTGGCCCAATAAATAAGGCACAAGCCTCCTAAGCCAGGGATTTTGGATTCAAGTCCCATCTGGGGTGACAGAGAGCAGAGTGGCGCAGCGGAAGCGTGCTGGGCCCATAACCCAGAGGTCGATGGATCGAAACCATCCTCTGCTAAGGCTTTTGAACTTGCATACGTGACAGAGCCCCAAGAAAAAGGGAAGCGTGCTCGTAGGCTCTAGTATGGTTCTCTGTTTAAAAGGCCAGCTGAATAAGATTGAGGAACAACAGCAAAATCAAC